>CM069859.1:221393846-221435034 GCA_036172795.1 Pelodytes ibericus
GAATCCTGTCACCCTAAACACTGCTCATACTGTGAGAATAAACAATTATGAAAAATTATCTATACATTGTGTGAGCAAAATTGCAAACAAATGCATAAAATAAGAGAAAAATATGTTTTAAACATGTCTGTGGTGTCTCCCTTTTAAGATATCACCTGTGGTTTTATATGCAAATGAATTAATGGTGACACATTACGTACCAGGTACATACACTTTGTGACCCAGGATGTACCAGGTACATGCACTTGGTGACACAGCACATACCAGGTACATGCACTTGGTGACACAGGACGTACCAGGTACATGCACTTGGTGTAACAGCACATACCAGGTACATGCACTTGGTGACGCAGCACATACCAGGTACATGCACTTGGTGATACAGGATGCACAGGTATATGCACTTGGTGACACCGGACGTACCAGGTACATGCACTTGGTGACACAGAACATACTAGGTACATGCACTTGGTGACACAGGACGTACCAGGTACATACACTTAGTGTAACAGCACATACCAGGTACATACACTTGGTGATACAGCACATACCAGGTACATGCACTTGGTGATACAGGATGTACAGGTATATGCACTTGGTGACACCGGACGTACCAGGTACATGCACTTGGTGACACAGAACATACTAGGTACATGCACTTGGTGACACAGGACGTACCAGGTACATACACTTAGTGTAACAGCACATACCAGGTACATACACTTGGTGATACAGCACATACCAGGTACATGCACTTGGTGATACAGGATGTACAGGTATATGCACTTGGTGACACCGGACGTACCAGGTACATGCACTTGGTGACACAGGATGTACCAGGTACATGCACCCGGTGACACAGCACGTACCAGGTACATGCACCCGGTGACACAGCACACACCAGGTACATACACTTGGTGACACAGCACATACCAGGTACATGCACCCGGTGACACAGAACATACCAGGTACATACACTTGGTGACACAGCACATACCAGGTACATGCACCCGGTGACACAGCACATACCAGGTACATGCACCCGGTGACACAGCACATACCAGGTACATGCACTTGGTGACACAGGACGTACCAGGTACACGCACTTGGTGTCACAGCACATACCAGGTACACGCACTTGGTGTCACAGAACATACCAGGTACATGCACTTGGTGACACAGGACGTACCAGGTACACGCACTTGGTGTCACAGCACATACCAGGTACATACCAGGTACATAACAAACCAGTTATAACTTTAATCTCTTCCCATCTCTGAAAAACTGCAAAAAAAAAAAACAGTGTGATAAATATGTTGCTATAGTAACAGTCCTGCCCATCTTTCCAAGACCCTCCATATTGGAATGTCACTGAATTTAGAAGGCCCGCTAAAATTATTTCCAATGTAAAGCTACAGGTGAACTGGAAATTGCGAATGAAAATAAGTGTCTTCCACATGTTTTAAACATGACATACAGACCATAATCCCAGTGGAACTCTTTAAACAGTGATCTTGTGATCCACACACCACTTATTTTTATTGATTAAAGTCAGTTCAGGTCAATGTTTGACGCCATTCACTCACCTCCCATGTCTCTGAAGGGAACTCTACAAATCCCACTTTACAGGGAAATTGGAGCTGATTTAAATTATTGACAAATTAGGTGTTAATCTGCGGGAAGGTAATTTACTAACCCTTCCTCATACCCACTAATAGTGGCGGGGTCTTACTGCTTTTCAGTTGACGACTATGACAAATGATTAAAGTCGTGAAAGTAATTATACTAATCATTACAGAAGCTAATCCAATTACATTAAAAAGCATGTGTATTCCACTATTAGTCATTCTGCTGGTATGTACTAAAATCCAGTCTGGCTTCGCTCTGCTGCTAAGGCCTCAAGGTACATGCACCTATACATGAGAGGTTTTTTTAAAAAACTTTTTACTTTATTTTTAGAAGCAAAATGTTAACACTTTTACCCACTTGAACAGCGTAAACCCTATGTGTTTATGTATTTTTTTTTGGCTAGTTAATAGGCTAGTTTAGCTAATATTGATGAAACAGGGAACTGCAAGAAATTTACATTGAAAGAAATCAAGGATCTGGTTATTTTATCCAATGCCAGAGCTGCAAATTAAATCAAGTCTTCGATTAATCTAGCGAATCAAAGCTTGAAAAAAAAAAGAAAGCTCTTGTCTTACATATTAGATACTTTTATCAAATCATAGAGTTCTAAACTGAATGAATTCCCGCCTTCCATATTTACAGATAGGCAAAGTGTCCATACAAGGACATAAGCAAAGGTCATTAAATAGTCCAGGAAATGTACACTATGTTGGGGCCTAGCGCTAGTTACATGATCAGTCAAAACAGACCAGTATCATGTGTCGGAGGAATTTATCCAACCACAAATTTACCACAAAAAAAAAAAACTACATTCACATGTCTTATTCAGCCATCCAAAGTGTATAAGACACACGATTTGCGCTGTCTTTTGTGATAAATTTGCAATTTAAATTTCAAAAAATTCTACAAAAACATTGACCAAATTCTTTAAAAAAATATATATATCTAAAATTTGCAACCAAAATAAAACCCAACAACAGCCAAACATTGTGTTAATTGATCTTTATCACAAATGTACAACAAACAAAAAAAAAAAAAAAGCTACAATATCAGGTATGAGAAGAATGTAGCCAAAATAGCAAATCCTTTAGACGTGATGGAAATGATTGGGTCGGCTGACTCTTGGGTTGGCTCATCTCCCACAGTAGGTTGTAAATGGCTGTGAGAATGAGAATGTTGACCAGTAAGTAGCCCCCGGGGGTGAAAATAGTAGTCAAATACTTATCTAGCTGAACAAGGCTGAACAATGCAGATAAATAAAAGAGTTGGGGCCCATATCACAGTAATGATATCTTTGGAGTGCTCTTGCTGTAAAAATTCCTGATGGCTTTTGTTCTACTCTAACCCCCAACCCCCCCTAGATAATTATTTTATTGTTTCTGCTAGAGGAGTATGAAATTGATTAACCCAGGAGAACGCCATGCTCTCTGGGAAAATGGCCAGCAAATCCACTTACAACAGAATACTGATTTAATTACCGTTATGTATAAAGAGCCAATGTAGAAAATTCGGCAGGTACCATTCCATAACTTTCCATGGAGATGGCATACATTTTAGACTCCAAATTGCTCTTTACACTTACCCAAAAATGTAAGTTTTTTCTAAAAATCCATCTGTGACCTTTAGTTTGCACCTATACCAAATAGCCTTAGAGAAGTGGTGCTCTTGACAACATTTTTAAATGAGGAGTAAACTAGGATAGTTTCAGCAAAGTAAAGTGTTGTGCAGAGAGTTGCCACCAAGCCAAGAATTGACCGATAGGCCAATCAATATTATGATCAATGGCATGACCTGTATTTTTTTTAAAGAAATGGTGGTTTGTTATATAAATAGGAAATGTGAAATCTAGATTTGTTAAAAATGTTTGATTATTCCTGCCATGTATGTGGTCTGTTTCTATGTTTCAGTGGTGTAATACAACCAGAGTAGAGAAGTCACACAACATAACAAGACAAATTGTATATAAAACTCAGTGATAGGTTGAAGTCCACTACCAAAAGAACGTTCTAATACGCAAGCCTGTTTCAACAGGACCAGCCGGGCTTCCTCGGGAGATACGTGATTGCACAGAATATGTATAAAACCCAACATAAAATGCATTTGTATGATATAGGAATTAAGGCCAAGGCTATCCACCAACATGGCACATCGTAGACATATACCGGACAGTGTGAGTTATGGTAAAAGTATTTGCAAATCCTAAAGAGAAGCCAGTCGACAGCATTGCTGCACCATAAAGGAATGTTCAAACCTCAGGCAAGATGGGCTTTCATGGGAAGGTCTTTCAACGAAACTCAACTGATGCTAAGAATGATAGAATGAGGGGGAAACCAAAAAGACAGATCTGTAACTGTGGCAGGAGGAAGGCGAGAAGTATCCAGAGTTGACTATGGGGGTAGGGTATCAAAATCTAAAACATAAACTAGATACATATAAAAAGTAGGTTTTGGAAATAATTTGGAGACACTTTAATCGAAACTGTATTGAATTTGCTCTATTTTTTTTTGTTTAATCTTTATTTGAAAAGATTTCTAACAAGCCTGTGCAGCGAGTCATTTCTCTGTTGGGAACAGTGGGTATTTTGCATCAGTTCCTGTCCACCCCCTGCATGATGGAATATTGGGAGACGTTCGCTCAACCTTGGAAAGTCCCAGGTTCTGATTGGCCTGAAAAGAACTCACCAGGTTTGTCCTTGCACAATGTGTAGCGAAACAAAAAAAAAAAAAAAAGCAACAAAAAAGGAGGAATGCGACGTAAGAAAAACAGAATATAAACAATCTATATATATACAAGATAAACTAAAATGTGTTGGGAGTAGGTGAACCAAAACCCATGTGTCGCTTGTAATCGTTGCTCGAGAGAAACTGGCAGGGCTAAATATGTTGTTGGTGTCAAGAAATATTTTCTAATCCAAGTGTTACAACCACAGAGGTACACAGGAAAAGCCAGTCTATTTTGGTTTTCCAATGGCCTCTGCCGACGGGTGGGATCAGGAGGAATGCATCTGCCACTTAGAAATACAACAATAGAACGGTAACGCTAATGAATTATATTAGAGGTGTAGTTCAGTCTAGTTTATAATCTGCAATTTGTACATGTCTCTAAAATATAATTCCAGCGGGGCTTCTAAATTCAGTGACATTCCAATAAGGAGGAGCTTGGAGAGACAGGCGGGGCTGTTACTATAGCAACACCAATAAAGCTATTACACTTTATTTGCAGTTTTTCCGAGATGGGAAGAGTTGAGGGGAAAACAATATTAGTCAAATCTGTTTCTTTCTGTCTACTTTAAATGGTGATAGAGAGACCGCAGAGTCTAAACCCTACATTATATAAGGACTTCCTTTACACTGCGCAGATCATTAACTGAACTCGGATGAGTATCAGTGTCGTGGAGGTAAATTCAGTCCGATGCTGGTCTCCCCACTACTGTCTGAATACCCTTGCACGTGTCTGCTCAAAAATTCACATTAAGACTTAGAAATACTATACTTGGGCTTAACCTGGCCTTTTTCCAATGCCTTGGGGGTGCCTTGCACATCTCGAAACCCTGTGCGGTATTAATCGCTAGTTTCCTGTCTGGAAATATTACCAGGTATACGCGCCACATCTTGTTTAATAATTTTTTTTTTTTGCACTCCCAAAACCCAAATTGGCATAGAGCCCAAAGATCTACCCATCCCACCCAGATATGGCACACCAAGACATCTGTAAGATGTGGCATAGTGGATTGGTCCCCGGTATACCAGAACCAAGAAATACCAACCAACCAAGCAAGGGCGGGACGACTGACGCATTTTGTAGGAGCCATTTGTGTCTGGACAACTATATACTGATAAACACTTCTCATACCACCATCAACAGGCTAGCTACATGCAGTATATGATGGAAACTATATACAGAATGTTAGGGTAGAAATACTTAAAGGACTATTCAATAAAAGTGAACTGATGTGAATTTCTCCAGCTTGCCTGACTGTACTATTAAAGGGACTCTGTCAAAATTAGCATTCCTTATACTGTCAATACATTTAATAAACAATGACCTATACATTGTATTAGCACAATAGCAAGCAAATTCATAAACCAGGTGAAACATACGTTTTAGAGAACAGAAATTGGGGGAGCACGCCAAATAAAATAGATAAACAAATAATGGGTATAGTCCCAAAAATATTTTAATAAATATTAAATATGTAATAAATAACAAACAAATTAATGTTTAGACAAGATAAATAGAGAAATAGCACACTATAAAACACAGAAAAATAAATAGCAACCAAATACACCAAAGTAAGCACATCAAATGAATTGACAAAAAAGGAAAATAATAAATAAATTTATTATTTTCCTTTTTTGTCAATTCATTTGATGTGCTTACTTTGGTGTATTTGGTTGCTATTTATTTTTCTGTGTTTTATAGTGTGCTATTTCTCTATTTATCTTGTCTAAACATTAATTTGTTTGTTATTTATTACATATTTAATATTTATTAAAATATTTTTGGCACTATACCCTTTATTTGTTTATCTATTTTATTTGGCGTGCTCCCCCAATTTCTGTTCTCTGTTACTCTACCTATTGGGGGCGTATAGTGGACGCCCCTTGGGGTGATGCACCTTGCTGTCTATTTTCTCTTGTTGTTGACAATTCATTTAGGTGTGCTTCTCTGATTATTTGTTCTTTTATGAAACATACGTTTTAAACATGCCTGTGGTGTCTCATGTCTATGACATCACCCGTGAGTTGACATACAAATGAACTACTTTTTAATGTGAATTCTGTAATTTGCATATCAGGCCACAGTTGATGCCATAAGCAGAAGACACTTCCGATCCCTTTAAAAAACACAATTTCATCTTAATTTTGGCCTTTTCTCCAGTTCCGCTAGCATGCTGTATAGACAGATCATTCTTCACAAAGTGTCATTCTCAACAATCCCAGTGCAAGCAGTGTTTAGGTGACACTGTCCCTGCAAGCTTTTTTCTGCAGTTCGCTTAGCAGTTCAGATTTATGGGCTAGCCCCCAGGTAGGCACAAAGAATAGGAGCCTTAAGCTAAACCCTGGCTGGCTGAGGGTGAAGAGACGTATTGACACCTGCCACCTCTGTAAGCCCCTTACTCCACCAGGCTGTTTCTGATGCAGTGTTTGACAACCCTTGGTAATACAGACACGAAAATCCAGCTGTTGTTCCAGTTTGTTGAACTGGGGAAACACAGAAAGCCTCCCATAAAGAACGTCTAATCCAACTGTTATTTTGACTAATACCTGTATATTGGAGCTTTAAGACTTCTCTGTACAGTTGAATGACATGCATTCCTGGCACAGGTTCCTCGTGCAGCGGTAACCAATCCTAAATCGAAAAACATTTATCGTAAAGGGGAGCTCTGCCAATGTTTAAAGGGCCAGTTAAAGCTACAGTGTCCCAAATAGTTTTATTTTTTAGATAAGGGCTGCATCATGTGAACTAAAGAAAATTAAGTTTATTTCTCAGCTATTCCAATCGCCAAAAACTGTGTGTAACAATAAGGTTGCTGCCTGGGTCTTCAAGACCCTCCTTATTGGAATGCCACTGAATTAAGAAGCCCCGATGAAATTAGCTTCAAAGTAAAACTACAGGAGAACTGTACACTGTTTTAAAGTAAAAATGAGTAAATGTTGCATAGATTAAACACATATACAACATACCAAAAATAAGCTTGCAAGTTTATCGGCATATGCAAGTTTATCGGCTAGTGTTTTTACTCCGTAATGGGCTCAGGAATTGTGGAGAAGGGCAGAGAGCAATCAAATGCGACGGGGGCCTGGAAATCCCAAATGCATCAGGGTGCAGCATGGCTGGCAGGAAGGATAGGCAAAGTGTCGGTGACAAGGTCACCAGGTGGCCAAGTCTCGAACATCATTAAATCATTCATCACAAAGCCAAGTAAATATCCACCCTGGACCAAGATGAGGCCTAGCCCTGTCTGACAGTATAAAAGCCTGCGAGATGGGATGGGCTGCCTAAGTCATAGAATAAGACCGTACTAGGCTGTCCGTGGCATTCGGATTCATGTAGCTTCAATACGTAAAATACAACAAAATAAGAAAAGAAAAAAAAAAGCTTATTCATTAACAACATAACCTGAATACTGCAAAAAAAAAAAAAATCTAACACACAACCAAAAAACAACTCCTCTGCAGTGTGTTATTTCACCTCCTTTCAGATTCAAACTAGTCTAGAAAGAGCCAACGGGAACAGCTGGGGTATAAACATCAGTCCAAAAATAAAATTAAAAACACGAGTTAACTCTTTCGTGTGCTGCCCGGCTAATGCATCAGCACCTCAGTGGCCGGCTGATCCTATCGCCGGGGCGCTCCCTAGGGTAAGAGTTAAGCCGAGTTAACGCAACAGGAGAGAGGCAACCGAAGCATTGAACACGGAATTTGAATAAACGCCATTAATTATTTAAATCACATAGTTATAGCGGAATGCAGGGAAACCGTCAGGATTTTGACTCCAGAAGCGGCACGTCCGCTGTTCCATCACCGCGTACGAATCTGTCGTTTGATACACAGTTTATGACATTGTTGGATATAGTTTTGGACTATAAAATTGCAATCAATTTAGTGGTTCGTGGTTATTGTAAAGGAACAGTAAGTGCACAAAGTAGGGTTCTTTGCACGATAACTAGGGTGGATTTTTATTTCTTTTTTTTGCATATATTAGTATTTGCATATAAAAAATCTGCAATTCATTAAACTGATTAATTAGGCTCCGAGCTACACTGATACCCTGCTGAGAGGAGAATAAGGCAGAAGCGCCAATCTACCCCATCCGGGAGGGAGGGGTTTCGTGGGACTCAGATGTTCTGTTAGTTAAGTCTAATATTTCACTATCTACTTGTCAGAATGAACTATACACATGATTAAAATCACCAACTCAAACCAAATCAAAGCCACAAAAAAACGCGGTCAGCATTCCAGTATTTTTAATTTTATTTTTAGAGATGAATAAAGTGTTTCATGTAAGTTTAGGTCTTGTGTAGATTTTTTTTTTCCTTTATCTTTTTTTTTTTTTGGTCGCCGATTCAACGGTATTTAGCAAATGCTGCAAAAAATGTTTCACTTAAAACTTTACAACAGAAGCCAGAAGTAATCACACAAAAAAAAGGAATTAATCACAAAGTAATTTAGCTTTATACCACTTCCAAGAAGAAGCCCCCAAAATACCAGCAACCAACCTCGAGTGCTGCAAAGACCCAGCGGGAGAACTGAGGTTAAATATATATATATTCTAATGCTCCCAACGCATTTCATGTTTGATTTGGGTATAGACTAACGCATAGAGCTTGACAAGGTCAAAGTAGCCAAGTATGAAATATTCTCAGATTTAGCTATAAAGGGAGGATTGGGGTATTTTGGCTTTACTTCCCTCTTTTCATGGATAGAGCCTAAAGGGTCTTTTTTTATTGAGTGTGGGATTTACTTCAGTGCTTGCTCGGTCTTTGCAAAGGTAAGCAAGAAAGAAGCAGACTGTATGTCATGCTGGCGTAATAAGGTACAAATGAACTCTTCTGGCAATTTTTAAATCCTGTTAATGGTAAACTGTGCATGTTCCTTATACAACACAGTCTCATTTTCAGGTTACAGGAGATATTACTGTGTAATCCACCTTGGAAGGATGAACAACTGAGTTGCCCCTGGCAGGAATCAAACCTGCAACCCCCGAATAGATTTAACAGTTGCTTCATTTGTCCACTGAGCGATCTCACTAGCTTAATCAATTGTCCCCATTGGTTGTTTTAGATGAAAGGGATTCCAAATAATTATACGTATTGATTTTTGTTTATTTACGAAGGATGCCCAGACAGGTTACGTATTATTAATATTTTTCTGACTTGTTTCCTTGAGATAACAAGTTGTTATCTTGAGAAAACAGGTCAGAAAAATGTAAAAAAAAAAAATAAAAAACATGGCCTCTCTGGACTTACTTATCATACAATATATATTTTTTGCATATGTTTAAAAAAAAAATATATATATATATATATGTGTGTGTGTGTGTGTTAATAAACTCTTATTACCACCTACTGAAATCCATGTATTGCAGGGAATCAGTCAACACACACCTGTTTTATAAGAAGCAATAGAGCCTGACAGTTTCCCACTGTCAATATCACTAATATCCAAATCTCTTTGCCTCTAATCCTAGTGACAGTATCTAATAGGCAGCATTTACATGGTACAGACTGATTTACTTGTGTATATCCAGATCAGAAATAAGGTGGGTTATACTGGTATCAGCTTAAGGGATTTGTTGCATAAGACACAAGAGTTAATAATGATGGAGAGAGCAGCAGTTTGCTGGATAATGGTTAATGCATCGTGGGGAATAATTATTTTAATACAAACTGACCACAAAAAGTATTATAATTGATAAAAGAAAAAAAGTAAAAAAAGAAAATACATTGTGTTAGCAGACTTGTAAGAAAATGCTTAAAAGAAGAGAAATATGTCTGTGGAGTCTCCTCCTTATGACATCACATTGTGTCTTGATATGCAAATTACGCATTCCCTTTGAAAATAAGCTCATTTACATGTCCAGACACAAGTGATGTCATATACAGGAGACAGCACAGACACAAGTCTGCTAACACAATGTGTGGAACATTTTTCAGCATTTTTTTTTTATTCTCTACATTCACAGGATAAGCAGTGTTTAGGTGATACAGTCCCTTTAAATTCAGATGCCAATTTCAATAACGAGACTGGAAAATGTATGGGCTCTACTCAACTTTGGGGTATTTTCAAATCAGACACGTTTTCAATGAGTTCAGTTCTGGGGGCTTCTAATTATGGAGAACAAATACATTCTGTTGGTGATTCCAAGGTGACTGCTCCATTTTTAGAACTTTGCCCAAAATTGTTACATGAATTATGTTTTTTTTTTTTTTTTTTTTACATCATTATGTATTTTGTGTCGTCTGAATTTATTAGAGATTCTCTAGGGGGAATGAAAACATATTTACTGAATATTTAATGAATTGTTTAGTTTACTGATAAGTTATCATAACTTCTAAGTTTTATTCTAGCCGGTGACATATCCAGTTTATGTATTGTATATCAGTGTGGTGCTTTATAAGTAACAAGAATCTCTTAAGTAGCACAAAAAAGGTTCTAGATGACCTGACAATTGTGCTGACAATTGTCCTTTAAAACCATGCAATTTACTTCTATGTTTCAAAAGATAAAAACTACAATTCACAGTTTAGTAAATAAAGTGATAAAAAAAAATGAGTGATACAATTTGACTAGATTAGGGATAAAATAAATTCTGGATCTATACTGTTTCCATCGCTGAGGCCATTCCAAAATCCTTTGAGATGATTCTTTGAGGGATTATAGAAACTTTAATTCCTTGCAGGCAGACCTGCTAATAAATGATCAGCATAATGAAAGGGGTGATATATATTTTTTTAAGTGACACAGAGAAAATGCATTTAATTAAAAGTTATTTCTACAGTTTGAAGAGCGCCAGTGCTTCAAATCTTAAGGGGGAAGGAGAAGCATGTCTAAATAAATAAAATACATCTTTGCGTCAATAAAATGAGGATTGTTTTGTTAAGACATTGCTTATTATAATGTGCTTCCAGTTCCAAGTGTATTTGAATCATTTTGGACAGGGGTCCTTATTGGGACCTAGCTGTGCAAATAAAATGTAAGCATGTAAGTGACATCTTGTCACCAGGTTTTCTTAGTATTTTACCTCTGAAATAGGCCTTTTTCATAAATGTCCCAAATAGCACATGGATTTGGTAACTCAAAGCAATATCTAATTAATTATTATCATTTTTTTTAAAAATCCAATCAGTGGCTTGCAAATATGGCATTTAACTTGGTGCCAGTAGGATTAGTTTAAATAAATAGTAGTACCATAAAAATATTATCTGAATTTCTAACAGAAAAAAAAGAAGCTTAATCCCCAAATTTCCATCAAAGTCCCAGACTTGAAGGACAATTGTCGACAAAAAAAAAATGAAGTTATGCTTCATAAAAAAAATTACATTTAGTGTCAGCATTTTAAATATAACAGTTTTAATTAAAGGATGCAAATAAAGTATCTTATTGAGAACCCTAAGCTTGTATAGAATTATAATGGGGGCAGACATATTGGGTCAGATGGGTCAGATACTTTATTTATATTCTTTCATTAAAGCATTTCTATTTAAAATGTCTAATATTTAAATGAATCATAACTTAGTTGCTCTTTAATATGCTCTGTTTATTTAAAGACATTGTTGAAGCCACAGATGTTTTGTCAGACCCCGGACTGAGTTTTCAGAGAAAGGAGATACAAAGGAATTTGATTGTGTTTTAAAAGAGACTTCACCTATGGAGAGTGTCAGCGCCCCTCCTCGGCTGCCTTTTATTCCAATGTGATAAATTGACTATTTAAAGACAGGTTGAACAAGACAAGGAATCCTCACTCAATGACACTGAATAAATAATTAACACGCACATGAAAAGCACAGGCATTTTGTTACATTTGGCCTGAGTTGATATAGTTGAAAAGACAATAGTTTCACCAAAAAAAAAAACACATTTCTGTGAATGGCTGTATGTTTACATACTTCAGAGGAGAACAATACCCAACATTGAGTCAGTGATTCCTAAATAAACCACTCTTCAAAGCAGGCATTAAACCAGAACACACTCATCTTTAACTCCGGCTAAACCAGACTAGTTAAACTATAAGCGGTCCTTTCTTACGCCATATTTAATTGTGTTTTTAGTTACACTTTTGTGTGATTTTCCAGCAGAGATTTTAAAACTTACATCAAATTAGTCAAGTTTGGAATCTCTGTAGTTTATTCACAGAAAATAAAATCGTCGGGGCTAATCGTCAAGGGGAACATGAAACAGAGGCTAAAAAGTTTGAGGTGTAAAAAGAAGCATTTTAATAAGCAGGCCGTCTTGGCCTATACATGCCAACTCGATTGACCAATTTACTACAATTAACTGTTTTAAGGGTCGAACCGTGAATTCTGTCGTCAAATATTCTCGCCCTGAACACTCAACACATATTCCGAGAAGTCCACCTTGGGACAAAGTTCTAAGAGTGGTGCAGTCATCACGGATACCAACGGAATGTTCCTGCTGATGACATCACTATACTCAAACTATACTCTTTTTAAAAAAATAGAACCCTCCATTTTATATTATTTTTTGGTAGGTCAAGTACATCTCCACCTCTATTTTACAATATTGTTTTTACTAAAAACACACATACAATATAAATGTTTGCTGAAATTAGGTGTCCTGACATCATTAGGTGAGGGGGGTTTAGTGTTGTAAGGCTGAGGGTGAGGGAGTTTTAGGGCCGTGGATTGGGTTTCCATCTTTACTTCAAAAAAATAATGGACGCCCTATTGTCTCCATAGACTTAACGTTAAACCTAGAGACAATTTGTTACCAGCCTGTTAGCTAAACTCCAGATGAGTGGCAACTATAGATGTGGCTGAGGAAGATTTAAGACTAGGTCTAGGGGTGAGGGAGTTGTAGGGTTGAGGGTGGGGGTGAGGGAGTTGTAGGGTTGTGGGTGGGGGTGAGGGAGTTTTAGTGTAGAGGCTGGGGTGAGGGAGTTTTAGGGTTGAGGGTGGGGGTGAGGGAGTTATAGGGTTGAGGGTGAGGGAGTTTTACGGTTGAGGGTGGGGGTGAGGGAGTTGTAGGGTTGAGTGTGGGGGTGAGGGAGTTGTAGGGTTGAGGGTGGGGGTGAGGGAGTTGTAGGGTTGAGTGTGGGGGTGAGGGAGTTGTAGGGTTGAGGGTGGGGGTGAGGGAGTTGTAGGGTTGAGGCTGGGGTGAGGGAGTTTTAGGGTTGAGGGTGGGGGTGAGGGTTTTGTAGGGTTGAGGGTGGGGGTGAGGGAGTTGTAGGGTTGAGGGTGGGGGTGAGGGAGTTGTAGGGTTGAGGGTGGGGGTGAGGGAGATGTAGGGTTGAGGGTGCGGGTGAGGGAGTTGTAGGGTTGAGGGTGGGGGTGAGGGAGTTGTAGGGTTGAGGGTGCGGGTGAGGGAGTTGTAGGGTTGAGGGTGGGGGTGAGGGAGTTGTAGGGTTGAGGGTGGGGGTGAGGGAGTTGTAGGGTTGAGGGTGGGGGTGAGGGAGTTGTAGGGTTGAGGGTGGGGGTGAGGGAGTTGTAGGGTTGAGGGTGCGGGTGAGGGAGTTGTAGGGTTGAGGGTGCGTGTGAGGGAGTTGTAGGGTTGAGGGTGGGGGTGAGGGAGTTGTAGGGTTGAGGGTGCGGGTGAGGGAGTTGTAGGGTTGAGGGTGGGGGTGAGGGAGTTGTAGGGTTGAGGGTGGGGGAGAGGGAGTTGCAGGGTTGAGGGTGGGGGTGAGGGAGTTGTAGGGTTGAGGGTGGGGGTGAGGGAGTTGTAGGGTTGAGGGTGGGGGTGAGGGAGTTGTAGGGTTGAGGGTGGGGTGAGGGAGTTGTAGGGTTGAGGGTGGGGGTGAGGGAGTTCTAGGGTTGAGGCTGGGGGTAAGGAAACTTTAGCTTTAGGTCTGGGGTGAGAGAGTTTTAAGGTTAGAGGTCAGACTCAGGAAGTTTTATGTGAACATGGGCTGATAGTCTCTAGAGGAGATGGGTATCAGCACCCCTGTGGCTAAGGTCTCACTGCAGCTGCCTGCATGCTCAGACAACGGGTGGCTGGCTGAGCGTGCTGTGCAAGACATATATATGTGAGAACTAGAGGATCACTCGTGATCTACAAAACATACTGTGTCTGATTGGTGAATTATCAAGATAAATGTAACCTCTCGAGTGCCAGACAGCAGAGCACAGTGTTACTCATTGAGTGTTACTCAGTTCCAGGGATCAAACACACAAGGCAGTGTGGGGATCTGTAAGTTCATACATATCTTAAATACTTTCAGGAAATGTGAAGGTAAAAAAACATGTGCGTCAAAGTGTAAAAAACTTGATTAGTGAGGTCGAGGCAGAAGATATCGCCAGAGGGTAAAGTGTGTTTACTGTCCCTTTGCAGGAATTGCATAAAACAAAAAAAGAAATCATCCTATTACACCCCATGAGTCAAGGGTCAAGCCCCCTACTGAAAACTTCTAACAATTATTATTATTATTATTTTTTTTTTAAAAAAGCCTTTTTTGTTCTTGTCTGTTCAAATCATAAATGTATTCTATTTTTCGTCATTTGCACCAAAATTATTATTCTGGACAAAGTACAATTGAAGGTAGATGGGGTGTGCAACCTCTAACCCTCGAATTTCCCATGCATGTTTCATTCTGTGTTTAATTATAAGCTATGATATGTTTCATATAGAGGTAAAAAGAGCCCCCCATTAACCTTACAGACAATACGTCAGGCAGGGCAGCCTTGCAGATCTCACACTATACATTTTACAAAAGCATCTCAGTTAATGGAAACTATTGATCAGAGTATTTTACACAGCTGTAAACTAGACAAATGTAATGCACAACCCATATTGAGTATTAAAAGTGGAGTCCGCTCCTGAAGTAGAAGTAACATCCTTTCACAACACTGCTAATTCTTGCATAGAGGGAATTACATTACTAGGCCCAATAAATAACTCATTTATATATGGTTCAGAGGACTGGTTTTTCACTGATCCCTGTTTTTTGCCCTGTATTGCAAACAAAAGGTGTCTTTAAGGGCAATTAAACTTTTTTTCAACCCTTGCCTCCTTGAAGGATAGATTAACAGATGGTTTACGCTCTGCTGTGTCTCACAGCTGAGACACAGCAGGTCTGGAGACTGGCGCTCGCTGACTATTTATCGAGTTCGGTTTATTGCGCTATATTCTTGCCTATTGTGACATCATCTGCTCTGCCCTCAAATATTGCAAAGAGCCCGCTGTATATTACAACACGAGGCCGTTTCTATGTCTGAATCCAGACGTACCAACTTTCTACATTACATAACGTGGGATTTTACAGATAATGGCGGTCGGTTATAGCCGTTTCGCAAACCCGTATTATCTTAACAGCACTTTATTTGTGTGTCTCACCCATTCATAACATGATCGGTCACACGGAAATAGCCTTTGCACACCAAAATGTGAATTTCATGCAGACTGGGTGCATGCACACAACTGTGTCACATGGCACTCATAAAAGAATTAGATAGGTTAGAACTAAAAATCCACGCAGAAAAGCGCTACGCAATGTTTTGCCGATTTTATACGTTCCAATTCGCTGCATCCAATCAGACACTCAGCGCCAAATACACGCACCCGCCATATCATACTTCCACGCACATTCTTCCGCCGCTAATTCTGTTACACTTTCTTGCACCTCTAGCGTTACAATACATTTTGATACATCTCTTGTGGTGTTCTGGGTCAAGGTTCTATCTGTTGAACAATCAGCAGGGATATTCTGTTAGTCTCCATGATGACTGCAGCACTTTTAGCACAAAGGGATATTTTGGAGCACACCTTCATTTTGATAACCACTGCATCTCCCCTGTATCGGTCTGGAAGACTGCTAGTCGTTTTTGCCACTATAATATTGTTTGTTTCTCTCTAACCAGAATTGCAGAGTTGCAGGTTTGATTCCTGCCAGGGAGCGGGTCTCTCGATAACATCTGTGATTAGCTGTCGATGTTAAATTTGAGAGTGTGTGAGGAGGTTCTTAAAAACCCCCCTTTAGGAGAAAACCGTTACACGTGTAACAAAGATTTTTATGAACATAACCATATCGAAATTCATGAAGATCCATTTCTAATTGCATGTCTATAAATAACCCTGCCACCCAGCAGGCTGGTATAAAAATAAATAAGCTTGAGGCCACAGTTACGTCTACGGAGCACATTAGACTTTCTGGTCATTCTTCAAAAGAACCTTTTCTACTGGCAAAAGTTGGACAAATCACATTACCGAAACACACCTCCCGACTTTATTGCCTGCTGATGCTGGGAGGTGGGATTACAAAGGTCAGTGCTACGTGCATGCGCACCATTCCTTCCATTTTAACGCACAGCGATAAAAACCGGAATGATCAGTGTGACCGACGTGTCCAACAATTGTACCCCTGTCTTCTAGATTTGCGCTTCAACTACATCCTGCTTGCCAAATTCCTGTAGTGGGCACTTGGGACAAAAAGGGGCGGGGCTTAAAAAGGGTCAGCGTCAAGTGATCGCAGGAGATTGACTTCCAGGTTCGCCAGTACAGAGACCAGGTGTCTGGAGCTCGATTCAACTCTTTAGATTGTCTATGGCTATCAGTCAAACACAGATCAAACGCAATGCTTCCTGTGCACAGTGCAGTGCCGTATTAACCCGGATTTGATGGGATAAGACCCCTAAAAAAATGGGACTGGGACTGTTGTAGGTAGTTTGGGGTAAGAGAACAAAGGAAAAGATAAAAGCAAAGCATGTAAAATAAGGTACAAGGGCTCTCTCACCAGACGGGAGGTATTAGTTCATGTAGTTATGTATTGTATGTCTATGGATTGTATGTAACGTATTATCCTTTTTTATATTGTTTGTATTTTTTTGATTTGAGAAAATGAAAATAAAAATTACTAATAAAAAATAAATAAAAAATGGGACTTTACCGGCAATTTATTTGAAGGCTGTTTCGGGGGGATTATGAGATTTGTACTACAGCCGGAGGGCCGCACTTGGACACCCAGATTCTCTATCTTAACCACCACAATGATCCATTTTTAGAACTGTGTCCCGGATTTCCTCTTTTTTTCGATAACCCCAATATCTTTTCCACTCTAGGTTTTATTTATTGAGTTTTTGGGGGGTTTTTTGCACCTTCTATAAATCACTCTTTCCATGTTTTATTTTTTTATGAGAAGCATTTTTTGCTGATCCTGTTTTTCGGGTGCAAAGCACTGACTTGTATTATAGAGGGGAAGGTGACAGGAGGGATATTTATGCTGGTATTTGATGGAAAGCATGTCCTTCTCGAGCAGCAGGAATGCAGGGAAGGCTGCTAATTATAAGTTATATAATAACCGTGCATAAAAGATACCTGTTTAATTGATCGCAGCCCAGGTGTCCTCTCTGCTTGTCTTATCAAGAGCAGATTTGCATTTTATTATCTTGTAATTGGAATGAATTTTCCGTGCAGACATACCTGGGATATCTTGATTTTCGACCTCACCCTTTTTTTGTTGCATGGTTTGTGCCTCTCGCACAGGACTGCCCCTGTTACTGCTCAGTGAGTCACAGACATGTTTAGTTTTGGGGCAAACATCCGACCGTTCCAATCTACTGCTCCGGTCTCATGTTGTGGAAACACTTTCTAATCACTGTCCCTCTATGTTTGTATGTAGGTGAAACATCCGTGTGTGTGTGTGTCAGTGAAACATCCGTGTGTGTGTGTGTGTGTCGGTGAAACATCTGTGTGTGTGTGTCGGTGAAACATCCGTGTGTGTGTGTCGGTGAAACATCCGTGTGTGTGTGTGTCAGTGAAACATCCGTGTGTGTGTGTGTGTGTCGGTGAAACATCTGTGTGTGTGTGTCGGTGAAACATCCGTGTGTGTGTGTCGGTGAAACATCCGTGTGTGTGTGTGTCGGTGAAACATCTGTGTGTGTGTGTGTGTGTGTGTGTGTGTGTGTGTCGGTGAAACATCTGTGTGTGTGTGTGTGTGTGTGTGTGTCGGTGAAACATCCGTGTGTGTGTGTGTGTGTCGATGAAACATCCGTGTGTGTGTGTGTCGGTGAAACATCCGTGTGTGTGTGTCGGTAAAACATCCGTGTGTCTGTATGTGTCGGTGAAACATCTGTGTGTGTGTGTGCCAGTGAAACATCCGTGTGTGTGTGTGTGTCGGTGAAACATTTGTGTGTGTGTGTGTGTGTGTCGGTGAAACATCCGTGTGTGTGTGTGTGTCGATGAAACATCCGTGTGTGTGTGTGTCGGTGAAACATCCGTGTGTGTGTGTCGGTAAAACATCCGTGTGTCTGTATGTGTCGGTGAAACATCTGTGTGTGTGTGAGTCAGTGAAACATCCGTGTGTGTGTCGGTGAAACATTTGTGTGTGTGTGTGTGTGTGTGTGTCGGTGAAACATCCGTGTGTGTGTGTGTTGGTGAAACACCCGTGTGTGTGTGTGTCGGTGAAACATTTGTGTGTGTGTGTGTCGGTGAAACATCCGTGTGTGTGTGTGGGTGAAACATCCGTGTGTGTGTGTGGGTGAAACATCCGTGTGTGTGTGTGTGTGTCGATGAAACATCCGTGTGTGTGTGTGTCGGTGAAACATCCGTGTGTGTGTGTGTCGGTGAAACATCCGTGTGTGTGTGTCGGTAAAACATCCATGTGTCTGTATGTGTCGGTGAAACATCTGTGTGTGTCAGTGAAACATCCGTGTGTGTGTCGGTGAAACATCCGTGTGTGTGTGTGTTGGTGAAACACCCGTGTGTGTGTGTGGGTGAAACATCCGTGTGTGTGTGTGGGTGAAACATCCGTGTGTGTGTGTGGGTGAAACATCCGTGTGTTTGTGTGTCGGTGAAACATCCGTTTATGTCGGTGAAACATCCGTATGTGTGTGTGTCGGTAAAACATCCGTGTGTCTGTATGTGTCGGTGAAACATCAGTGTGTGTGTGTGGGTGAAACATCCATGTGTTTGTGTGTCGGTGAAACATCCGTTTATGTCGGTGAAACATCTGTGTGTGTATAGGTAAAGGTGGAATCTCTGTGACTTATAGAACCAGCTGCATCGTATGGTATGAACGTTACTCATGAAAGAGGGATTTGCAGGGCTTTGACAAGGGAATTGCAAACACTCCCGTTCAACTGAATGAACTTCCCTTCTCAATTCCCTGCAATTCCCTCTTACATTAATAAAGCCCTATATATGTATATACACACATCTTGGATATACGTATCTGTATGCTCGTTATTCTGGATTATATAGATATATATGTAAATACAGATAGAGATCCACCTGGGTGTCTGGTTGTGGCCCTCCGATAATCCCCAAACAGCCTTCAAAATGAATGTATACATATATAATGTTTAGTTCTATATGTATAAACGATTAGCTACAGGATGTACGTATATAAACTATTGATCATATCATGTATTAAATAAACCTTTGGTTATATATATATATATATATATATATATATATATATATATATTTATGTATCTATATAATATATATTTTGATGTATATGTAAACTACTTGCTGTATATCTTTATGTATAAGCCCTATTGGCTGTATGCAACAAACAAAATATATGTAAGCTATTGACTGTATAATGTATCTATGCAAATTAGAGGCCAGGTCTGTATGTGTATTATGTATCTATGCAAATTAGAGGCCAGGTCTGTATGTATATAACGTATCTATGCAAATTAGAGGCCAGGTCTGTATGTATATAATGTATCTATGCAAATTAGAGGCCAGGTCTGTATGTATATAATGTATCTATGCAAATTAGAGGCCAGGTCTGTATGTGTATAATGTATCTATGCAAATTAGAGGCCAGGTCTGTATGTGTATAATGTATCTATGCAAATTAGAGGCCAGGTCTGTATGTATATAATGTATCTATGCAAATTAGAGGCCAGGTCTGTATGTATATAATGTATCTATGCAAATTAGAGGCCAGGTCTGTATGTGTATAATGTATCTATGCATGCAGATGTATTCCATGTTTAGCAGTGTCAGTAAAGTCATAAATATCAGTACATATTCAATGGATAACTTTCTATATAGTATAGCCTTATGTATATGAAAGATTATGCATATAATGCATAGCTTCATGTGCATAATATATAGATGTATGTATGTTATGCATTGCTGTACATATACAATGTATATCTTTACATATAGTAATATGTATATAATGTATAGGTGTATTAAACAATGTTAATATACATCAGTATTTATATAACATATATATTATATAGTTATATATTATAACGTATAATATATATAATGAATACATCGTATAGCAGTATGTATGTAATGTATTATTATATAGCTGTATTATTTATTGTATGAAATAAATAATGTATATATTGCATAACAGAATGTATAACAAAATGTATATGATGTATAACATATTTAATGTAGATATTGAATAGCAATATGTGTATAATTTACTTATTCAATATTTGTCTTATATAATGCATAACATATATGTTGTATATATTTTATAGCAGTATTTATGTATATCTTATATAGCGGTATAATGCAATATAATCTATAGCAGTAGGTATATAATGTATAACATATATAATGTTTAAATTGGATAGCAGTATGTATATGATGTATATATTATAAAATGTATAATATATAATGTAAATATTGTATAGCAGTAGGTATATAATGTATATATTATAAAATGCATAACATATAAAATATATATTGTATGGCAGTATGTATATAATTTATATATTGTTTAGCAGTGTGTATATCATGTATATATTATAAAATGTATAACATATATAATGTATTTATTGTAAAGCAGTGTGTATATAATGTATATATTGTATACAGTGTGCATATAATGTACATATTGTATAGTAGTGAATACATAATATATATATTGTATAGCAGTGTGTATATATTGTATATATTGTATAGCAGTGTGTATATAATGTACATATTGTATAGTAGTGAATATTTAATATATATATTGTATAGCAGTGTATATATAATGTATATATTGTATAGCAGTGTGTATATAATGTATATATTGTATACAGTGTGCATATAATGTACATATTGTATAGTAGTGAATACATAATATATATATTGTATAGCAGTGTGTATATAATGTATATATTGTATAGCAGTGTATATATAATGTATATATTAAATAGCAGTGTTTGTATAATATATATTGTTTAGCAGTGTGTTCCTTGCAGTGAGTTTGTTCCTATATATTATATATATATATATGTTCTTTGCAGAGGACTATATGGAGCCAGAGTGGATATTTTTGTACAGACTCTGCCAGTCCAGCAGTAAATACCTTACACATTATCATTCCTCAGGCGAGTTGCTCACTGAGCCAGAGAAAACTTCCATTACACACCTGTCCCACTGTGAACAGCAGATAAACTATACCATGACTGAAACCTGCACACTGCACTCACCACCTACACCCAGCATCCACTCACACTCACCCAGCATCCACTCACACTCACCTTCTACACCCAGCATCCACTTACACTCACTACCTGCACACATCCTGCACTCACACTCACCACCTACACCCAGCATCCACTCACACTCACTACCTACACCCAGCATCCACTCACACTCACCACTTACACCAAGCATCCACTCACACTCACCTTCTACACACAGCATCCACTCACACTCACTACCTGCACACAGCCTGCACTCACACTCACCACCTACACCCAGCATCCACTCACACTCACTACCTGCACACAGCCTGCACTCACACTCACCACCTACACACAGCATCCACTCACACTCACTACCTGCACACAGCCTGCACTCACACTCACCACCTACACCCAGCATCCACTCACACTCACTACCTACACCCAGCATCCACTCACACTCACCACTTACACCAAGCATCCACTCACACTCACCACCTACACCCAGCATCCACTCACACTCACTACCTGCACACAGCCTGCACTCACACTCACCACCTACACCCAGCATCCACTCACACTCACCACCTACACACAGCATCCACTCACACTCACACCAAGCATCCACTCGCACTCACCACCTACACCCAGCATCCTCTCACACTCACCATCTGCATCTATCTATCTATCTATCTATCTATCTATCTATCTATCTATCTATCTATCTATCTATCTATCTATCTATCTGTCAGTCAATCTCCTTGGTGTGTCTGGCTATCTATCTATCTATCTATCTATCTATCTATCTATCTATCTATCTATCTATCTATCTATCTATCTATCTGTCAGTCAATCTCCTTGGTGTGTCTGGCTATCTATCTATCTATCTATCTATCTATCTATCTATCTATCTATCTATCTATCTATCTATCTGTCAGTCAATCTCCTTGGTGTGTCTGGCTATCTATCTATCTATCTATCTATCTATCTATCTATCTATCTATCTATCTATCTATCTATCTATCTGTCAGTCAATCTCCTTGGTGTGTCTGGCTATCTATCTATCTATCTATCTATCTATCTATCTATCTATCTATCTATATATCTATCTATCAATCAATCTATCTATCTATCTATCATCTATCTATCTATCATCTATCTATCTATTTATCTATCTAACATAATATCACATACAAGGTAATATTTGTGTCTCTATACATGTTTATATATATATATATATATATATATATATATATATATATATATATATATAGACAGATAGCAGTAGATAGATTTAGATAGGTATACAGATAGATAGATAGATATATAGATAGATAGATAGATAGATAGATAGACAGACAGACAGACAGACAGACAGACAGACAGACAGACAGACAGACAGACAGACAGATAGATAGATAGATAGAAAAGACGGATAGATAGGAAGACAGATAGGTAACAATAGATATATAGACAGACAGATAGATACAGATAAATATTGTAAAAATATTTTTTTACATTTTCCATTCTATCTATATACATATTTGTTACAGTTTCAGATGTTTCCTGGTTTTAAAAATATAGTTACCTATACAATTACAAAGATTTAGCATATACATTACACATTTATCTCTCAAATATGTCCATATATATGAGCAGTTCACAGCTTTCTGACACATGCAATGTAAAACACACGTATGTATATATATATATATGTAAAAAGTAGTATATATATATATATATATATATATATATGTAAAAAGTAGTATATATATATATATATATATATGTAAAAAGTAGTATATATATATATATGTAAAAAGTAGTATATATATATATATATATGTAAAAAGTAGTATATATATATATATATATATATATGTAAAAAGTAGTATATATGTGAGAAATGCTTCAGAAAAAAACCTTTAACGAAATAAATACTATCAACATAAAATATTCTATCTGTCAGTGTCTCTCACCCTCTCTCTACATGTAGATATTTGCTATATAGACACATATACACACTAAGATAAATGAATATACAGACACAGTCATATAATATACTGCAGAGACACCCCTAAACCAGTAAAACAAATAGATATACTATGTTCTGATAAGAACTGACAGCTATACAAATACAGTAATAATCTGAACTTCTTTCTGTTTAATCTTCTATTTTTCTATATAAATGTCACTCAATCACCCTATAAACTATATAAATCACTGTCCTGTGCTAATGAAACTAAACCCCTACATTTTATTTAGACTCTGTGTTGGTAAAGGTTTATATACATTAATTCAGTATGTATTTTTGCATGCCTGCAACTGGTACAGTCTTGTCTCACCTGTTTGTTTCTGTATCCCTTAAAGCAAGAAAGAATATATAAAGTGCTTCATTTCTCTTTCCTTATTCCTTCACCTGACTGACTCAAAACCACCTTGAAGAATCAAGTCAACTTGTATCTTTATCTGCTTAATTCAATCAGTGTCGTTTGTTCTTGGAAGGATCAAAGCAGAGTTTGGCTTAGGAAGGGTATCTGATATCACTGTACTGTGTAGTAGCTTAATATCAGATTGCTCATGAGCAGGTAAAAAAGTATAGCACATGTGCAAACACATACAATATCTATGTTTAGACAAGGATACTTGATGGGTATTTGCTTTAAGGTAAATTAGATTTTGCTTTACAAGGAAGTATATTAGATTTAAACAAAATAAAGAAGGGGGGAAATAAAATGACAACCTAGCTTAGACAGTAACATTTTTGCAGACACAATCTAATCAAAATTAAAAACAAACAAACTCTTTAATAAAAAAAGTAATAATAGTAAATGACTTACCACCAGATTGGGTAAGTTGCCATCACTTGACTGAGTCCACAAAAAAACAGGACATATCCAACACAACCCATCTCCAAAAAAAAAAAAAGTTTTTGAGAAAAGAAAAAAAAAATATATAGTGCTTTCTTGTTTTTTTTTTCTTCTCCAGTTTTAAGGGGGAAAAAAAATATTAAAAATACCAAACAAACAAAAGAAAAAAAAAAAAAAAGAAAAAGTGTAAAAAAAACCCAATAAAAGGACTAGAAATATACAGACGTATTTACAGTGATGATACAACCAGCAGGTATATGCTTGTGTCTCCTTTTGGAGAGAGCAGAGGGTGGTGACTGCTTCTAAGCTAGACACAGAAGCACACAGAAGGCAAATATTAAAAAAAAAAAAAAAAAAAAGTTTGTAGTAGCTGTATTTAAGGACCCAATCAGCAAGTATTGCCAAAGGGGAATTGTAATGACACAACCCTTCTCCTGTCAATCAGGAAAACCAAGTCAGGAATGAGCTAATTGTGAGATAGTGTTTTAATACTCATTAAAGCATGTTGCCCCACAAACAGTGATAAAATATTTTTTTTTTTTAAAAAGGGGGTGGAAGATTTAAGGAGTTTAAATAGACAAGGGGACCCCTGTGGATTGGGTAGCTATAACAACCTGCTGAATTACAATCCCAGGGTAGAAACATCTAAAATGCAAAATATATCTCTGCAAATTAGCTATTTCTACCCTTCAGTGTAAAGATTTTATATGTTTGGTGCATTTTAGCTTGGATATTTTTTTTTGTTTGCAAAACAATTATTTTAAATACATCTATTCATCCAATTCTGTTTTTTTTTTTTAAATTTTATTTTAATAACATTAACTAGATTTTTTTCCTTCTCTTTTCCCCCAAAAATGTTTGTAATATATGGCAATAAATTATAAGAATTAACTGGTTTATTGAATATTTGTATTTTTGTTTTTATCTGCTGTTAGTTTTTTCGTTATGTGTTGGAATTAATAATTATCCATGCAAGTTATATATAAAAATGTCATCCCTTCCTAAGCAATATTTCGAAAATATGTTTTAACCAATCAAAAATAATGACTTTATTGACTATTGATCATTTCTCCAGGATAATTCTAACATTGACATCTTATATATTTCGTTTGTATTTGCAACAAATATAGCATTTTATTTTTTAAATCTTTTTTTATCCTTTTTTTTATTTATAATTATTGTGTTTTATAATGTTATAATAAATGATTAGATTCCCTGTTTAATTCAGTGGGGAATTATTTTATTTGGAATATTAGAAAATAGTTTTACTTCTAGAAAAAGAAGTTAAGCTCTCTAGGTTTGTTTGTTTTTTTAAAATAAAAGTCTAAAAAAATGCTATACTGTTAATAATTGCACTAAATGATATGTCAATTCTTCTATAAGATAAGGTACAACATACAAATAATAAACTTACTGCATTTTTCAAGCAATGCATTATTATCATCATTTGTCTCATATATATGTATATTTTTTCACATTATTTTATTAATATTCATATATTTGACCCATCATACATCTAACAGACTACATTTATATCTAATTTAGCCAATTTCTAACCATGTTTTCTTTCTTATTATTTATCTCTTTTGGGGAAGGATTCTGATCAGCCAAGTGCTAACCCTTATTGGTATGCATTCAGCTGTGAAATGGTTCATTTTCTGGAGGTCCCAATGTATGGAGGTCTGAAGCCAGTGCTGTGACTCAGAGCTCTAATATTTCTCTCTCTATATATTACTATCTCTCTATTTTTCTCCTTCCATCTCTCTCGAACTCTACGACACTCTCTCTACTCCTCGTTCCCTATCTCATTTATATTTCCTTTTTTTTCCCCTTCCATTTCTCTTTTCTAGTGTAAATCCCCCTCAATTATGGCATTACTGTTAAGAGCTGGGATTTACTGTGTTCAAGGGAAGGATTTCTGAATTTTCAAGGTTAAAGGGGGTACCACACACACACACACATGCACACACATACACACACACACACACACACACACACACATACACACATACACACACACATATACATACACACATAGATACACACACACATACACACACACACACACTCATACACACATACATACACACATACATACACACACACATACACACACACACACTCATACACACATACATACACACATACACATACATACACACACACACACACACACACATACATACACACATACATACACACACACACGCATACACATACATACACACACACACACACACACACATACACATACATACACACACACACACACACACACACACACACACACACATACACACAGAGACATAAACACACACACACACACACACCCTATACATACCATTATACACTCACTTTCACTCTCTGACTTATATACACAAGGAATCATGTACACTGGTAATTAGTTACTGAGAGTAAAGCGTATGCTAAGAGCTTCATTTATGAACGAGGGAATTGAGAAGGGAATTTCAAACTTAAGGCCAAAGTGGACGAGTTGGGAAAAATTCCCCCCTTCAGCTGCATTGGGAGAATTTTTCCAAACTCGTCTACTTTGGCCTTAAGTTTAAACATTCCCTTCTCAATTCCCTCTTTCATGAAAGAAACCCTAAATCTTTGCGTGCTCATCAAAGCCTTCTAGCGCCCCAGAGAGCTAACCGTTTATCCCTCCATTGGTTTGCATGGTAACAGCTCCCCTTTTAGAACTTTGACCCAGAACCTGTCTCTTGAGGTATGTACCCCGCTCACAGGTGTCATCAGAGACAAGCCAGAGACCTAGCTGCAGTTTGATGATGTCATGATGGTTTGTGCCTCAGGATGGAGGCTCCTTATGAGGCATTAATAATGCTGTGATGTTCTTGTAGGTCGGGCTCCCTCCCTGGAATATTAATAAATCAGATTATGTATGTCCTAGCAGTGCTATTTTTTTTTTTTTCCAAGGAAGGACGAAAATAACCTTTTACAGAAAGAGTAGTAGGTCCCTGGAAAAGCCTTCCAGTGGAAGAAGTAAAGGTTAATATTAAGGAATTACAGAGTGCACGGGATTTGCATCAGGTTCCTTGAAGTGGAAATAAATCAGATTTTTTTCTTTCTTTGTAGCCCAGATTGTTCTTCTCTGCTAGCATAATATGTGTTAATCATTCCTATCAAGTGAGCTATGCAAGCCGTCTTTGCCCAGATTTGTGGCTGAGATGCAAGGGTACCACTGAAAACTACACAAAATGCATTGTGTGTTATCTGTGCCTCTCTGCACCTTCATGATCCAGTGCCCCCCATCCCTGGTTTACTATGGATATTTACCCAGACTGCCAAGCTTGTCCATAGATTTTGTGTACAGACCTATGACATCACTGTATGGCACTGTATGCAAATGAATTATTCTCCAGATCTCCTGTACATGTCATTAATAAAGCACAGCACAGACAGTTTTAAAACAAGTTTTTCTCTTAACCTATGCATTAGCTAGTTATTCTATTAACACAAAGATCATTTTTTATGCTCTGATTCCCCCCCCCCCCCCCCCAAAAAAAGAATATGATTTAGTCCCTTGAATTCATTTCTAATCGTTATCAACATATTCACTTTCCATGGATTTTTATAGCAAAAAGGAAGCCGAAAGGAAATGGAAGCCATTGGAACACTGGTTCAAAAGGAGGAGCGTGGGTGGGGTATGGTCAAAATGGGTGGAGCCTTGGCGAAAAAAAAACGTCGAGTTTAAAAAAACAAAACGTGGAAAAACAGAAAGTGGGCTGAGCCCGACGGGAAGTGGGCTCTATACATTTTATGTTTATCTCTTTTTACTGTGCAATTATATATTAAATTGGTTTGGGTAACACTTCTGCCTGAAATAAATCTGTCCTCAACAGTGAAAACATTCCCAATCTTGATACCTCTCCTGGGCGGCACTGCAATGCGTCCACTAGCAATGATCAGTTTTCAATTTCGGAGTTCCTTGTAGCAAAGAGAGATTCCTTATTACTTGGTGTGTAATCTGGAGGCCATCCAGAGGAGGGCTGGCAACTTTTCCCCCGGAGGTGGGGGGGGGGGGACAGGCCATTTAGTTGGCCAAACCGATATCATCCGAGATAGACACACATAGATGTGCGAGATAGTGACAGATAAGTTACAGAGATTGATAGACAGACAAGACAACTGGATAAAAAGATAGAAAATGTCACAGACTAGCAGCCTTTCAAAGTGAGAAGTGGTGGAGCTCCAGGCCATCGAGTGAGATTAGAGTGCAGCTCGGGGGGTGAGAGGGGGCAATAGCCCTCCTGTCCCCCTTCCCTCTCCTGAGTCCGTCAGACCACTGTGGGTATTTGGATACATCTTTAAACAGCTTCCCCCTCCTATATAAACATATTTATGTTACGAAATAATTAAGAAGAAGATAATATCTAAGCAGGGCCCAATTAAACTGCCAGCCATAAAATTATAATAATAAAAAAAAAAAAGTCAAAAGACAATTTATGGGACAGCGCCCCCCTCTGGCTGTCTAGCACCGGTTGCATTCTTTATGGGAATGGATTTAATATCATTGCAATGAAGATACTAGTGAAAGATAAATTAAACTCTTCTTGTTAGAGCCACAGTAAAACAGCAATCCCTCAGGCAAAATGGCTTCATCAACATTGGACGCACGGTCCTTCCAATCCGCGTTTTAAGGATAGCTAACGATCCAGGGACACTTAACTACTATTTGCCTGTACTAAGCTATATACTGGTTACTAAGTATAATGTCTGCTGTAATTGAGGTAAATAAACAAATAAGAGATAAGAAAAGGAAGGAAAGTGAGATCTGGTGACAGAGTAATTATCTGCTTTAGGATTTATCTTACAGCCTAGATAAGAGAATCCCCCCATTCACCTACTACACATTGCTTCCAGTGGAGGAAAGAAAAACAAAATATATAAACAACTTAGGGAAAAAGGAAATAGCAGCTTCTGTTTGGGAAGTGTTCTATAATGTATGTGAGAGTAGATAATACAGAATAAAATCATCTATCCATGCCAATACATAAATGAGGGAAATGAGTTTAAATGTGTGGGTGGCGTCTCATGTTTATGACATCACCATGGGGCTTGATATGCAGATTACACATTTCCCATAGAAAAGCAGCTCATTTGCATATCAAGCCACAGGTGATGTCATAGACATGCGACACCACACACATGCTTAACATCCTTTTCTCCTCATTTATGCATTTGCATGCAGTTCTGCTAACATAATAAATACATGCTTTTATTCCTAATTTTTCTACTCTGCATTCACAGTATGAGCAATGTTTAGGGGGTAGGGTTGCCCCCCTGGCCGGTATTTTACCGGAAAGGTTGGTAAAAAAAATTGGGATCATGCCAATGTTAAGTCTATGGAGACAGTACCAAGGAAGACAAGGTGGCAATCCTATTAGGTAGCCAGAATATTTATTTTTTTAAATGTATAAGATTTTCCACCCCTCCAACAGGTCCTTCCCTGCACGTTTGTAGAGACACCTTGTGTTAGAAAGAGATATTGTGTTCATTGCATATGTTGGGGGTCTACTCAATGACCTAAGATAATTCATCTCCTCATAGACCGCAATTGGTAAAACCAGTAATTAATGATGTTTTGAATCGGATCCAATGAGTTTATTAAGAAATGTTTTCATTGCATCTTTTCTTTAAAAAAAAAAAAAAAATACCTTGTTAATGCGTCCCACCCAAATACATCACTTTTGCCTCTGAGGTTAGATGTCAGTCTGTGGTGTAAGGAAGGTGTTTGATTGTAGTGACCAGATGTATTACCCAGCACATACACAGCTGACTGAGATCAGGGCTGGAATACACACACACACACACACACCCACACACCCACACATCCACACATCCACACATCCACACACCCACACACCCACACACCCACACACCCACACACACACACACACATATATATATATATATAGATCACATATATATATAACAATAATATTAATAATAATACTAATGATCTATTACTATAATAGTATTAATATTATATTAGAAAAGAATTATTATAATTTTAAATCTCTTATTTCGCATTCAGCACTTTTTGAGAATTAATATCTTGTCAGTTAAACAATGTTGGGCTGTGCTTAGCATCCGCTGGTCTGGTGCCCAAAATGAATCTTCCAAATATTAATGCATATTAATGTGCTTTCAAAGTACTTTAAAATGCATGTCTTACATTTTGCATTGCTTAATATATAAAATACTTACAGCTAGATGAAACTGTGAAATTACAGCATTTCGCAAGAAGCCAGGACTGCCCACACTGAGTAAAAGTAATTTACTTTTTTTTTTTTTTTGCTGCAGGAACCAATGAGAATAATTTAATTCAAATTAATGGAATTTCCTTTGTCTCTAGTGATGTCATCAGACAAAGTTTTGCACTGTTAAGAGATCCTACTGTGTACAAGAACAAGTTTATAAACTTTATATGCTAAGTGACAGCTGTACGGCACATGCGCAGTGGAACTGGCATGTCCACTCACATGGCCACGGACTTTGTGCATCATCAGGACACTCTGCTGCTGCCCCCTTCCAGTCTGCTCCTAAGGCCTAGGCCTAGTTGACCGAGGCAGAAATAAAACACTCCTTGCCCCGCCTGTGTGCTCGCCCTGCGGAGTGTCGGGTCCAGTTGTCTCTCTGTTGGTGCAGAGAGAGATCCTCGTTTTTGAATGCCACTGAACTAGCAGTGAGTGACTGTCGGTGACAGCCTCTAGAGAAGCATCATGGCTGCCCGTCAGAGGATAAGCGGCATGGTCCTTAGAAAGTACCTGCTAGTTTATCCTCATACTAGAGACAATATTTTTTTTCACTTGTGCTTCTATATTATTAGTTTAGTGGCTCTTTAAGTATATGGAGGTAATAAAATGGCCACTATAAGTTGGCCACGCTAAAAGCTAAATCCAGCCCGGGGATGATGGAGCACAGGTCTAAATATGGTAGGGTTCCTAGCAGTAAGAGTGAGGAGGACATTGGAGTGTGACAGTAGCCATTTTTAATAAAAAGTCAATCGTAGAGCAAAGTTCTAAATTTGGTAAAGGCACCACAGAAACCGATGGAATGTTCCAGCCGATTACATCACTTTTAGAACCTTGCACCAGAATCACCACGGAAACCTATGGAATGTAACCACTGATTACATCACTTTTAGAACCTTGCACCAGAATCACCATGGAAACCTATGGAATGTTACTGCTGATTACATCACTTTTAGAACCTTGCACCAGAATCACCACGGAAACCTATGGAATGTTACTGCTGATTACATCACTTTTAGAACCTTCCACCAGAATCACCACGGAAACCTATGGAATGTAACCGCTGATTACATCACTTTTAGAACCTTGCACCAGAATCACCACGGAAACCTATGGAATGTTACTGCTGATTACATCACTTTTAGAACCTTGCACCAGAATCACCACGGAAACCTATGGAATGTTACTGCTGATTACATCACTTTTAGAACTTTGCACCAAAATTGACTCTGTTCCGTAGTGTTGAGTTTTTGTTTTTTTCTCGGTGGGTATTTTTATTACATCAGAGGAATCGTGAAAGGACAAGTGGGCATTTTGCAGGGTGCACGCTTCTACGAGCACGGAGCAGATCCATTCCACTCCTGGAATGGGACAAGTGTCCACTCAGTGGGCTGTAAAGTGTGTCGGGGGAAGCTAGGAGTGAATGTGGCTTCATAGGATAAGTGAATAGAGCCTGGAGGATGAACAGAGCTGTTTGAAGTCCTCTCTGGTGTGGAAATAAAGGCAGCAGCCCAGTGTTGTGTTTCCTCTTTTCATTATCAAGTAGCTGTTGATTGTAGGGGGCTGGAGAGGGCTGGGAGGGCATTCATATTCATAAGATAGTGTCAATGACACCTCTTGTACTCTGGCTGTAATGACAAAGCCCTGGGTCTGTGTCCTGTGATAACCCAGGCAGCATTAACCCTTACACCGCAGCAGCAGACAGAGACCCAGGCAGCACAGTGCTGCTAACACAGAGACTTTCGAGTGCCAGAGAAGAGGGGCATTAACACCTTCAGTGCCAGAGTGGAGAAGCATTAACATTTTAAGTGCCAGAAAGGAGAGGCATTAACACCTTCAGTACTGGGGAGGAGTGGCATTAACACATTCAGTCCCAGAGAAGAGAGTCATTAACCCCTTCAGTACCAGAGAAGATACATTAACACCTTCAATGCTGAGTAAGAGATCAATAACACTTTCAGTACCAGAAAGGAGAGGGATTAACACCTTCAGTGCCAGAAAGGAGAAACATTAACAGGTTCAGTGCTGGGGAGGAGAGGCCTTAACACTTTCAGTGCCATGGAGGAAGACAAGCCATTATATATTACCTCCTTCCATGCAAGGAATCACATGAACATTTTCATTGCCAAGTAACACCCGCTGTTTAGAAGTGCAACCTTTTATATTAACTCTTTCCGTGTCAGAGAGACTTGCATTCTGTTATATTAACCTTTTATGCTCTGAAGCGAGGTCCATACTATTAAATTAAAACTTTCCACACTAGAGAGAAGTGCAAACAGATATAGTAACCCTTCTGTGCTCTGTTGAAGAGTAAACTGTTATATTAACGGTTTCCATGCTGGAGAAAAGTGCAAAATGTTATGTTAACCCTTTCTGCACCAGAGAGGAGTGCATGGTATTACCTTAACTATTTTTACGCCAGAGAGGAGTGCTTGGTATTACCTTAACCTTTTCAGCGCTGGAAACAAGGTTATCTATTGCCAGAGCGTAGTGCTAGCCATTGCATTAACTACTGCAGTGCCAAAGAAACATGGCAGATTAGCATTAACTCTTACAGCACCAGGAAGAAATAGAAGTTGCTACATTAACTCTCTCTGCCACATAGATAACAGCATTGCATTATTAACAGCAAAGATAAGTGCCAAGCATTACATTAACTCTTTCTGCATAAGCATTATCTGATAACTTATTAACACTTTCAGTGCCAGTTGTATGGTGCCTTCTACAAAGAGGATTTTTTTATTATTATTATTTTTTTTAATCTTACATGTCCATTGCTATATGACAGGCCAATTCCTGGGTCAATAAAATGAAAACATAGCAACCTATCAAGTTTGATACAAATGAAGGTTGAGACAATTGTTTTGATCCATTTTCTGGCATTTTATATAACATAGTCATTTAGGCTGGAAAAAAAACTCTCTGGCTGTTTTTGTTCCTGTTGTATCCAAATGTCTGACTCTCCTGCATCACAGGATTTTAACACACACTTTAAAATGAACTGACAGTTATACCACCTTTTCTTACAAGAAATCCTGGCCTTGCGCCTCCATAGACATAACATTGGCCTCAGGCCGGTAAAATACCAGCTTGTGTAGGGTTTCCACCCAGCTGGTATTTTACCGCCAGGCCGGTAAAAAATTGGCTTCATGCCAATGTTAAGTCTATGGAGGCACCAGCAAGGCCGGTATTGTTTTGTAGAAAAGGTGACAACCCAAGTTGGGTGACAAACCTAAGTGAAGAATACAGTGGCCCTAGCGGGGTTAGGATCATCAGTGGCCCTAGCAGGGTTAGGACCATCAGTGGCCCTAGCGGGGTTAGGACCATCAGTGGCCCTAGCAGTGTTAGGACCATCAGTGGCCCTAGCAGGGTTAGGACCATCAGTGGCCCTAGCAGGGTTAGGACCATCAGTGGCCCTAGCAGGGTTAGGACCATCAGTGGCCCTAGCAGGGTTAGGACCATCAGTGGCCCTAGCAGGGTTAGGACCATCAGTGGCCCTAGCGGGGTTAGGACCATCAGTGGCCCTAGCGGGGTTAGGACCATCAGTGGCCCTAGCAGGGTTAGGACCATCAGTGGCCCTAGCGGGGTTAGGACCATCAGTGGCCCTAGCAGGGTTAGGACCATCAGTGGCCCTAGCGGGGTTAGGACCATCAGTGGCCCTAGCGGGGTTAGGACCATCAGTGGCCCTAGCAGGGTTAGGACCATCAGTGGCCCTAGCGGGGTTAGGACCATCAGTGGCCCTAGCAGTGTTAGGACCATCAGTGGCCCTAGCAGGGTTAGGACCATCAGTGGCCCTAGCAGGGTTAGGACCATCAGTGGCCCTAGCAGGGTTAGGACCATCAGTGGCCCTAGCAGGGTTAGGACCAGCACTCTTTCATAGTGATATAGTTGTTTAGGATTAAAATAGACTTGTGTCCATCAAGTTCAACCCTAATGATGCTCTCTGGACCGCCACAAACCTTGTTGTGGATTTTCGTCCCAGTTTGGGGATAAAATGACGTGTCCTTTTTAGTTAAATGCCATTTTTTTCCCGGACTGTTAACGCATGCAAGGCTGCAGAGAAGCAGCATATGCTTGCTATATTGTATATACTTCTATTCATTTTATATATATATATATATATATATACACCCCAAGATACATGAACAGAAACGCATAAAACCTGTTACATTGTAAATGAAGTTTCCTTCAAAGTTTTTTGTTTTAAAGAGAAACTAACACCTACAAATTAAAGCAGGGTCGTAAACATTTACATGCCCTGTATTCTCAGCTAAGGGCTATAAATATTCTTTAGTGTGGCCGATGCGTCATCCTGTCTTAAAGGTACATCACACACAATCAGGTTGTGAGTTCCAGATGTTAAAGGGAAAGTCCCATCTCCGCTTATTTTCTGGGAATAGCTTCATTCTGATTGGCCGCCGAGTGTTCTAAACCACAATCAGAATAAAGATACAATTCCAAATCCTGGTCGCTGACCACACAGTGTACACAGTGCAGTATCCATGACTATTTGGTAAACCAAGGGACAGTTACCACTAGAAGTTGACTTGTTTGGGAATTTTTTTTTAGTAATGTGACCATTAAGGAATAATCTGATCCACCTGTCTTCCAGTAACTGTGCCACCATTAGTGGATCCCTTTTGTGATCCTCGGATCGGATTTCAGGACAGTGGAATTCTACACTTGTTCTGGAGGGATGGCCAGTATGCATTAAGCCTGCTGTGATGTTTTTGGACTGTTTGGAGGGGTTTCCCACCCACTGTGAAAATTACCAGGCTGCCCCTCTGGCTATATGACCCTGTCTGTTAATCTCTCTCTCTCTTTACCTCACTCCCTCACTCTATTTCTATACATCCTTCTCTGTGCATCTGCATACCTCCCGACTTCTGCCCCCAGCGCAGAGTGGGCGGAGCTTGGGAGGTTGAGTGTTACCTCTCCATGGGCAGTATGCATTCTCTGGTGTCCTATACACCAGAAAATTAAATCAGGGTTGCGCTCCCGACTCCCACTGTCCCACCGAGCTCTATCTCTGTCACCAAAAAGTGGGACTAAGGTAGAGCTCAGAAGGAAAGCGAGACAAAGTAGCAAAATCAAGACTGTCCTACATGAATCGGGACAGTTGGGAGGCATGCATCTGATCTTTTTTTAAATCGGGGCGGGGCTGCGCTTGGGAGGTTGAGTGTCAGCACTACCCCACTGTCACAACAACTGCCAAGTACCCCCTGCTTATGACTTTAAATTGCGTTTCTAATAGCGATAGGTCATAGACATTTTTCTGAAAAATAATGAAAAAATACTCAGCACTCCAATTCAGTGAGAATTTTTTTTCCTTTAATCTAAAAATGCCACTGTTTTTTTTTTTTTGGATTATTTCATTATTTTTCATATTGTAGGGCCTTGGTGGAGCCCTGCTCGTGCACTGACCCTTTGGAGTGCGGCTTAACCAGTTCCCTTTGGTATAGACATTTTTATTACTTTAGAAAAGGCCCTGCACCTTTTGGTATCTTGTTGAAGTTTCTTTATTAGAATTCTTATCTTCACCACCTTGTTCCGGCTGCAAGCTTAGGCTCGGGGAGTGTTTGGGTCAGATCCGGGTGGAGAGCAGAGATTATGGACAAGCCAAGCAATACTATCAGCTGACAGTCATAGGTTCAAGTGTATATTGTGATTAATACAAGTTACAAATAAACAGGCAAATGCTATTCCCTCCGTAGACTTAATAGGCCTGGAGCAGTCAGCCTGTAAATGTAGCCTTGGGTCCAGCAGATAGCATTCAATGTTATTTATAAAGGATATTACATCCTTGGACAAAGCTCTAGAAGTTTGTTAGATTAGTCAACAATGGAAGGATCCTGCTCGGATCTTAGAGCTGTAATATTACTCGATGTGTACCATCAGGGATACAGTTTTAGGAGAAAGAGACAAAAATGGGTTTATTCACTAAAATTTGAGAATAGCTTGAGGAGGTCGGTGAAACTAAGTGTCAAATTCAGAACCAAAAAACTCAGGTTCGAATTTCCCCCATGGAAAGTAATAGGAGGTGAAATGATTGAAGCGGTGAACTCAGGTGCCAAAAAGGAAAGTCAACCTCATCGAGCTGGAAAGAGAAGGATACAAGTAAAAAAGGGGAGAACGATAGGATGGGAGAGTGAAATAAAGAGAGATATTAAGAGAGATGGAGGAGAGAGATGGAGGAGAGAGATGGAGGAGAGAGATGGAGGAGAGAGATGGAGGAGAGAGATGGAGGAGAGAGATGGAGGAGAGAGATGGAGGAGAGAGAGATGGAGGAGAGAGATGGAGGAGAGAGATGGAGGAGAGAGATGGGGGAGAGAGATGGAGGAGAGAGATGGAGGAGAGAGATGGAGGAGAGAGATGGAGGAGAGAGATGGAGGAGAGAGAGATGGAGGAGAGAGATGGAGGAGAGAGATGGAGGAGAGAGATGGAGGAGAGAGATGGAGGAGAGAGATGGAGGAGAGAGATGGCGGAGAGAGAGAGAGAGAGAGATGGAGGAGAGAGAGAGAGAGAGATGGAGGAGAGAGATGGGGGAGAGAGATGGAGGAGAGAGATGGAGGAGAGAGAGATGGAGGAGAGAGATGGAGGAGAGAGAGATGGAGGAGAGAGATGGAGGAGAGAGATGGAGGAGAGAGATGGAGGAGAGAGATGGAGGAGAGAGATGGAGGAGAGAGATGGAGGAGAGAGAGAGAGAGAGAGAGATGGAGGAGAGAGATGGAGGAGAGAGATGGAGGAGAGAGAGATGGAGGAGAGAGATGGAGGAGAGAGAGATGGAGGAGAGAGATGGAGGAGAGAGATGGAGGAGAGAGATGGAGGAGAGAGATGGAGGAGAGAGATGGAGGAGAGAGAGGGAGGAGAGAGAGGGAGGAGAGAGAGGGAGGAGAGAGAGGGAGGAGAGAGATGGAGGAGAGAGATGGAGGAGAGAGATGGAGGAGAGAGATGGAGGAGAGAGAGATGGAGGAGAGAGATGGAGGAGAGAGATGGAGGAGAGAGATGGAGGAGAGAGATGGAGGAGAGAGATGGAGGAGAGAGAGATGGAGGAGAGAGATGGAGGAGAGAGATGGAGGAGAGAGATGGAGGAGAGAGATGGAGGAGAGAGATGGAGGAGAGAGATGGAGGAGAGAGATGGAGGAGAGAGATGGAGGAGAGAGATGGAGGAGAGAGATGGAGGAGAGAGATGGAGGAGAGAGATGGAGGAGAGAGATGGAGGAGAGAGAGATGGAGGAGAGAGACGGAGGAGAGAGAGAGAGAGAGATGGAGGAGAGAGATGGAGGAGAGAGATGGAGGAGAGAGAGATGGAGGAGAGAGATGGAGGAGAGAGAGAGAGAGATGGAGGAGAGAGATGGAGGAGAGAGATGGAGGAGAGAGAGATGGAGGAGAGAGATGGAGGAGAGAGATGGAGGAGAGAGAGAGAGAGATGGAGGAGAGAGAGGGAGGAGAGAGAGGGAGGAGAGAGAGGGAGGAGAGAGAGGGAGGAGAGAGATGGAGGAGAGAGATGGAGGAGAGAGATGGAGGAGAGAGATGGAGGAGAGAGATGGAGGAGAGAGATGGAGGAGAGAGATGGAGGAGAGAGATGGAGGAGAGAGATGGAGGAGAGAGATGGAGGAGAGAGATGGAGGAGAGAGATGGGGGAGAGAGAGAGAGGAGAGAGATGGAGGAGAGAGAGAGAGGAGAGAGATGGAGGAGAGAGAGGAGAGGAGAGAGATGGAGGAGAGAGATGGAGGAGAGAGAGATGGAGGAGAGAGATGGAGGAGAGAGAGAGAGAGAGATGGAGGAGAGAGATGGAGGAGAGAGAGAGAGAGAGAGATGGAGGAGAGAGATGGGGGAGAGAGAGAGAGGAGAGAGATGGAGGAGAGAGAGAGAGGAGAGAGATGGAGGAGAGAGATGGAGGAGAGAGAGATGGAGGAGAGAGATGGAGGAGAGAGAGAGAGAGAGAGATGGAGGAGAGAGATGGAGGAGAGAGAGATGGAGGAGAGAGATGGAGGAGAGAGATGGAGGAGAGAGAGATGGAGGAGAGAGATGGAGGAGAGAGAGATGGAGAGAGAGATGGAGGAGAGAGATGGAGGAGAGAGATGGAGGAGAGAGATGGAGGAGAGAGATGGAGGAGAGAGAGAGAGATGGAGGAGAGAGATGGAGGAGAGAGAGGAGAGAGAGATGGAGGAGAGAGATGGAGGAGAGAGATGGAGGAGAGAGATGGAGGAGAGAGAGATGGAGGAGAGAGATGGAGGAGAGAGATGGAGGAGAGAGAGAGAGAGAGAGAGATGGAGGAGAGAGATGGAGGAGAGAGATGGAGGAGAGAGATGGAGGAGAGAGATGGAGGAGAGAGATGGAGGAGAGAGATGGAGAGAGAGAGAGAGAGAGAGATGGAGGAGAGAGATGGAGGAGAGAGATGGAGGAGAGAGATGGAGGAGAGAGATGGAGGAGAGAGATGGAGGAGAGAGATGAGAGAGAGAGAGAGAGATGGAGGAGAGAGATGGAGGAGAGAGATGGAGGAGAGAGATGGAGGAGAGAGATGGAGGAGAGAGATGGAGGAGAGAGGAGAGAGATGGAGGAGAGAGAGAGAGAGAGAGATGGAGGAGAGAGATGGAGGAGAGAGATGGAGGAGAGAGATGGAGGAGAGAGATGGAGGAGAGAGATGGAGGAGAGAGATGGAGGAGAGAGATGGAGGAGAGAGATGGAGAGATGAGGAGAGAGAGATGGAAGGAGAGAGATGGAGGAGAGAGATGGAGGAGAGAGAGGAGGAGAGAGAGAGGAGAGAGAGATGGAGAGAGAGGAGGAGAGAGAGAGAGAGATGGAGGAGAGAGATGGAGGAGAGAGATGGAGGAGAGAGATGGAGGAGAGAGAGAGGGAGAGAGATGGAGGAGAGAGATGGAGGAGAGAGATGGAGGAGAGAGATGGAGGAGAGAGATATGGAGGAGAGAGGAGAGAGATGGAGGAGAGAGATGGAGGAGAGAGATATGAGGAGAAGATAGAGAGAGAGAGAATGGAGAGAGAGATGGAGGAGAGAGATGGAGGAGAGAGAGAGAAGATGGAGGAGAGAGATGGAGGAGAGAGATGGAGGAGAGATTATACATGATAATGGACTAGATTCTATGTGTCTAATGTTATGATACATATATGTTTCATGAAGCTATGTTTCTATGTGCAGATAGGCTATAGAAAGATTCTATGCATCTATGTTTCTATGTGTCTTATACATTATATGTTTCTATGTTTCTATGTGTCTATACATTCTATGTTTCTATGTGTCTATACATTATATGTTTCTATGTTTCTATGTTTCTATGTGTCTATACATTCTATGTTTCTATGTGTCTATACATTATATGTTTCTATGTTTCTATGTTCTATGTGTCTATACATTCTATGTTTCTATGTGTCTATACATTCTATGTTTCTATGTGTCTATACATTATATGTTTCTATGTTTCTATGTTTCTATGTGTCTATACATTCTATGTTTCTATTGTCTATACATTATATGTTTCTATGTTTCTATGTGTCTATACATTCTATGTTTCTATGTGTCTATACATTCTATGTTTCTATGTTTCTATGTGTCTATACATTCTATGTTTCTATGTGTCTATACATTATATGTTTCTATGTTTCTATGTTTCTATGTGTCTATACATTATATGTTTCTATGTTTCTATGTGTCTATACATTCTATGTTTCTATGTTTCTATGTGTCTATGTTTCTATGTGTCTATACATTCTATGTTTCTATGTTTCTATGTGTCTATGTTTCTATGTGTCTATACATTCTATGTTTCTATGTTTCTATGTTTCGATACATTATATGTTTCTATGTTTCTATGTGTCTATACATTCTATGTTTCTATGTTTCTATGTGTCTATACATTCTATCTTTCTATGTTTCTATGTGTCTATACATTCTATGTTTCTATGTGTCTATACATTATATGTTTCTATGTTTCTATGTGTCTATACATTATATGTTTCTATGTTTCTATGTGTCTATACATTATATGTTTCTATGTTTCTATGTGTCTATACATTCTATGTTTCTATGTGTCTATACATTATATGTTTCTATGTGTCTATACATTATATGTTTCTATGTTTCTATGTTTCTATGTGTCTATACATTATATGTTTCTATGTTTCTATGTGTCTATACATTCTATGTTTCTATGTTTCTATGTGTCTATACATTCTATGTTTCTATGTTTCTATGTGTCTATACATTCTATGTTTCTATGTGTCTATACATTATATGTTTCTATGTTTCTATGTTTCTATGTGTCTATACATTATATGTTTCTATGTTTCTATGTGTCTATACATTCTATGTTTCTATGTTTCTATGTGTCTATACATTCTATGTTTCT
>CM069859.1:221435234-221462734 GCA_036172795.1 Pelodytes ibericus
GAGAGAGATGGAGGAGAGAGATGGAGGAGAGAGATGGAGGAGAGAGATGGAGGAGAGAGATGGAGGAGAGAGATGGAGGAGAGAGAGAGGGAGGAGAGAGATGGAGGAGAGAGATGGAGGAGAGAGATGGAGGAGAGAGATGGAGGAGAGAGATGGAGAGAGAGAGAGAGAGAGATGGAGGAGAGAGATGGAGGAGAGAGATGGAGGAGAGAGATGGAGGAGAGAGATGGAGGAGAGAGATGGAGGAGAGAGATGGAGGAGAGAGATGAGGAGAGAGATGGAGGAGAGAGATGGAGGAGAGAGATGGAGGAGAGAGAGGAGAGAGAGATGGAGGAGAGAGATGGAGGAGAGGATGGAGGAGAGAGATGGAGGAGAGAGATGGAGGAGAGAGATGGAGGAGAGAGATGGAGGAGAGAGATGGAGGAGAGAGAGAGAGAGAGAGATGGAGGAGAGAGATGGAGGAGAGAGAGATGGAGGAGAGAGATGGAGGAGAGAGATGGAGGAGAGAGATGGAGGAGAGAGATGGAGGAGAGAGATGGAGAGAGAGGAGAGAGAGATGGAGGAGAGAGATGGAGGAGAGAGAGAGAGAGATGGAGGAGAGAGAGGAGATGGAGGAGAGAGATGGAGGAGAGAGAGAGAGAGATGGAGGAGAGAGATGGAGGAGAGAGAGAGAGAGATGGAGGAGAGAGAGAGAGAGAGAGATGGAGGAGAGAGATGGAGGAGAGAGATGGAGGAGAGAGATGGAGGAGAGAGATGGAGGAGAGAGAGATGGAGGAGAGAGATGGAGGAGAGAGATGGAGGAGAGAGAGGAGAGAGAGATGGAGGAGAGAGATGGAGGAGAGAGATGGAGGAGAGAGATGGAGGAGAGAGATGGAGGAGAGAGATGGAGAGAGAGATGGAGGAGAGAGATGGAGGAGAGAGATGGAGGAGAGAGATGGAGGAGAGAGATGAGGAGAGAGATGGAGGAGAGAGATGGAGGAGAGAGAGAGAGAGAGAGAGAGAGAGAGGAGGAGAGAGATGGAGGAGAGAGATGGAGGAGAGAGATGGAGGAGAGAGATGGAGGAGAGAGATGGAGGAGAGAGATGGAGGAGAGAGATGGAGAGAGAGAGAGAGAGAGAGGAGAGAGAGAGATGGAGGAGAGAGATGGAGGAGAGAGATGGAGGAGAGAGATGGAGGAGAGAGAGAGAGAGATGGAGGAGAGAGATGGAGGAGAGAGATGGAGGAGAGAGAGAGAGAGATGGAGGAGAGAGAGGGAGGAGAGAGAGGGAGGAGAGAGAGGGAGGAGAGAGAGGGAGGAGAGAGATGGAGGAGAGAGATGGAGGAGAGAGATGGAGGAGAGAGATGGAGGAGAGAGATGGAGGAGAGAGATGGAGGAGAGAGATGGAGGAGAGAGAGAGAGAGAGAGAGAGAGAGAGAGAGAGAGAGTGGAGGAGAGAGATGGAGGAGAGAGAGAGAGAGAGAGAGAGAGAGAGAGAGATGGAGGAGAGAGATGGAGGAGAGAGATGGAGGAGAGAGATGGAGGAGAGAGATGGAGGAGAGAGATGGAGGAGAGAGATGGAGGAGAGAGATGGAGAGAGAGAGAGAGAGAGAGAGAGAGAGAGAGAGATGGAGGAGAGAGATGGAGGAGAGAGAGAGAGAGAGAGAGAGAGAGAGAGAGAGAGATGGAGGAGAGAGATGGAGGAGAGAGATGGAGGAGAGAGATGGAGGAGAGAGATGGAGGAGAGAGATGGAGGAGAGAGATGGAGGAGAGAGAGAGAGAGATGGAGGAGAGAGAGAGAGAGATGGAGGAGAGAGATGGAGGAGAGAGATGGAGGAGAGAGATGGAGGAGAGAGGAGGAGAGAGAGAGGAGGAGAGAGATGGAGGAGAGAGAGATGGAGGAGAGAGATGGAGAGAGAGAGAGAGAGGAGAGAGATGGAGGAGAGAGATGGAGGAGAGAGATGGAGGAGAGAGATGGAGGAGAGAGATGGAGGAGAGAGATGGAGGAGAGAGATGGAGGAGAGAGATGGAGGAGAGAGATGGAGGAGAGAGATGGAGGAGAGAGATGGAGGAGAGAGATGGAGGAGAGAGATGGAGGAGAGAGATGGAGGAGAGAGATGGAGGAGAGAGATGGAGGAGAGAGATGGAGGAGAGAGATGGAGGAGAGAGATGGAGGAGAGAGATGGAGGAGAGAGATGGAGGAGAGAGAGAGATGGAGGAGAGAGATGGAGGAGAGAGAGATGGAGGAGAGAGATGGAGGAGAGAGATGGAGGAGAGAGATGGAGGAGAGAGATGGAGGAGAGAGATGGAGGAGAGAGATGGAGGAGAGAGATGGAGGAGAGAGATGGAGGAGAGAGAGAGAGAGGAGGAGAGAGATGGAGGAGAGAGATGGAGGAGAGAGATGGAGGAGAGAGATGGAGGAGAGAGATGGAGGAGAGAGATGGAGGAGAGAGATGGAGAGAGAGAGAGATGGAGGAGAGAGATGGAGGAGAGAGATGGAGGAGAGAGATGGAGGAGAGAGATGGAGGAGAGTCTATGTTTCTATGTTTCTATGTTTCTATACATTATATGTTTCTATGTTTCTATGTGTCTATACATTCTATGTTTCTATGTGTCTATACATTATATGTTTCTATGTGTCTATGTTTCTATGTGTCTATACATTATATGTTTCTATGTTTCTATGTTTCTATGTGTCTATACATTATATGTTTCTATGTTTCTATGTGTCTATACATTCTATGTTTCTATGTGTCTATACATTATATGTTTCTATGTTTCTATGTTTCTATGTGTCTATACATTATATGTTTCTATGTTTCTATGTTTCTATGTGTCTATACATTCTATGTTTCTATGTGTCTATACATTATATGTTTCTATGTTTCTATGTGTCTATACATTCTATGTTTCTATGTGTCTATACATTATATGTTTCTATGTTTCTATGTTTCTATGTGTCTATACATTCTATGTTTCTATGTGTCTATACATTATATGTTTCTATGTTTCTATGTGTCTATACATTCTATGTTTCTATGTGTCTATACATTCTATGTTTCTATGTGTCTATACATTATATGTTTCTATGTTTCTATGTTTCTATGTGTCTATACATTCTATGTTTCTATGTGTCTATACATTCTATGTTTCTATGTGTCTATACATTATATGTTTCTATGTTTCTATGTTTCTATGTGTCTATACATTCTATGTTTCTATGTGTCTATACATTATATGTTTCTATGTTTCTATGTGTCTATACATTCTATGTTTCTATGTGTCTATACATTCTATGTTTCTATGTTTCTATGTGTCTATACATTCTATGTTTCTATGTGTCTATACATTATATGTTTCTATGTTTCTATGTTTCTATGTGTCTATACATTATATGTTTCTATGTTTCTATGTGTCTATACATTCTATGTTTCTATGTTTCTATGTGTCTATGTTTCTATGTGTCTATACATTCTATGTTTCTATGTTTCTATGTGTCTATGTTTCTATGTGTCTATACATTCTATGTTTCTATGTTTCTATGTTTCGATACATTATATGTTTCTATGTTTCTATGTGTCTATACATTCTATGTTTCTATGTTTCTATGTGTCTATACATTCTATCTTTCTATGTTTCTATGTGTCTATACATTCTATGTTTCTATGTGTCTATACATTATATGTTTCTATGTTTCTATGTGTCTATACATTATATGTTTCTATGTTTCTATGTGTCTATACATTATATGTTTCTATGTTTCTATGTGTCTATACATTCTATGTTTCTATGTGTCTATACATTATATGTTTCTATGTGTCTATACATTATATGTTTCTATGTTTCTATGTTTCTATGTGTCTATACATTATATGTTTCTATGTTTCTATGTGTCTATACATTCTATGTTTCTATGTTTCTATGTGTCTATACATTCTATGTTTCTATGTTTCTATGTGTCTATACATTCTATGTTTCTATGTGTCTATACATTATATGTTTCTATGTTTCTATGTTTCTATGTGTCTATACATTATATGTTTCTATGTTTCTATGTGTCTATACATTCTATGTTTCTATGTTTCTATGTGTCTATACATTCTATGTTTCTATGTTTCTATGTTTCGATACATTATATGTTTCTATGTTTCTATGTGTCTATACATTCTATGTTTCTATGTTTCTATGTGTCTATACATTCTATGTTTCTATGTGTCTATACATTATATGTTTCTATGTTTCTATGTGTCTATACATTATATGTTTCTATGTTTCTATGTGTCTATACATTCTATGTTTCTATGTTTCTATGTGTCTATACATTATATGTTTCTATGTTTCTATGTGTCTATACATTCTATGTTTCTATGTTTCTATGTGTCTATACATTCTATGTTTCTATGTTTCTATGTTTCGATACATTATATGTTTCTATGTTTCTATGTGTCTATACATTCTATGTTTCTATGTTTCTATGTGTCTATACATTCTATCTTTCTATGTTTCTATGTGTCTATACATTCTATGTTTCTATGTGTCTATACATTATATGTTTCTATGTTTCTATGTGTCTATACATTATATGTTTCTATGTTTCTATGTGTCTATACATTATATGTTTCTATGTTTCTATGTGTCTATACATTCTATGTTTCTATGTGTCTATACATTATATGTTTCTATGTGTCTATACATTATATGTTTCTATGTTTCTATGTTTCTATGTGTCTATACATTATATGTTTCTATGTTTCTATGTGTCTATACATTCTATGTTTCTATGTTTCTATGTGTCTATACATTCTATGTTTCTATGTTTCTATGTGTCTATACATTCTATGTTTCTATGTGTCTATACATTATATGTTTCTATGTTTCTATGTTTCTATGTGTCTATACATTATATGTTTCTATGTTTCTATGTGTCTATACATTCTATGTTTCTATGTTTCTATGTGTCTATACATTCTATGTTTCTATGTTTCTATGTTTCGATACATTATATGTTTCTATGTTTCTATGTGTCTATACATTCTATGTTTCTATGTTTCTATGTGTCTATACATTCTATGTTTCTATGTGTCTATACATTATATGTTTCTATGTTTCTATGTGTCTATACATTATATGTTTCTATGTTTCTATGTGTCTATACATTATATGTTTCTATGTTTCTATGTGTCTATACATTCTATGTTTCTATGTGTCTATACATTATATGTTTCTATGTTTCTATGTGTCTATACATTCTATGTTTCTATGTGTCTATACATTATATGTTTCTATGTTTCTATGTTTCTATGTGTCTATACATTATATGTTTCTATGTTTCTATGTGTCTATACATTCTATGTTTCTATGTTTCTATGTGTCTATACATTCTATGTTTCTATGTGTCTATACATTCTATGTTTCTATGTGTCTATACATTATATGTTTCTATGTTTCTATGTTTCTATGTGTCTATACATTATATGTTTCTATGTTTCTATGTGTCTATACATTCTATGTTTCTATGTTTCTATGTGTCTATACATTCTATGTTTCTATGTGTCTATACATTATATGTTTCTATGTTTCTATGTTTCTATGTGTCTATACATTATATGTTTCTATGTTTCTATGTGTCTATACATTCTATGTTTCTATGTTTCTATGTGTCTATACATTCTATGTTTCTATGTGTCTATACATTCTATGTTTCTATGTTTCTATGTGTCTATACATTCTATGTTTCTATGTGTCTATACATTATATGTTTCTATGTTTCTATGTGTCTATACATTCTATGTTTCTATGTTTCTATGTGTCTATACATTCTATGTTTCTATGTGTCTATGTTTCTATGTTTCTATGTGTCTATACATTATATGTTTCTATGTTTCTATGTGTCTATACATTCTATGTTTCTATGTTTCTATGTGTCTATGTTTCTATGTTTCTATGTGTCTATACATTATATGTTTCTATGTTTCTATGTGTCTATACATTCTATGTTTCTATGTGTCTATACATTCTATGTTTCTATGTTTCTATGTGTCTATGTTTCTATGTTTCTATGTGTCTATACATTATATGTTTCTATGTTTCTATGTGTCTATACATTCTATGTTTCTATGTTTCTATGTGTCTATGTGTCTATGTTTCTATGTGTCTATACATTATATGTTTCTATGTGTCTATACATTATATGTTTCTATGTTTCTATACATTATATGTTTCTATGTTTCGATACATTCTATGTTTCTATGTGTCTATACATTATATGTTTCTATGTTTCTATGTGTCTATACATTATATGTTTCTATGTGTCTATACATTATATGTTTCTATGTTTCTATACATTATATGTTTCTATGTTTCGATACATTCTATGTTTCTATGTGTCTATACATTATATGTTTCTATGTTTCTATGTGTCTATGTTTCTATGTTTCTATGTGTCTATACATTCTATGTTTCTATGTTTCTATGTGTCTATACATTCTATGTTTCTATGTTTCTATGTGTCTATACATTATATGTTTCTATGTTTCTATGTGTCGATACATTCTATGTTTCTATGTTTCTATGTGTCTATACATTATATGTTTCTATGTGTCTATACATTCTATGTTTCTATGTTTCTATGTGTCTATGTGTCGATACATTATATGTTTCTCTGTGTCTATACATTCTATGTTTCTATGTGTCTATGTGTCTATGCATTCTATGTTTCTATGTTTCTATGTGTCTATGCATTCTATGTTTCTATGTTTCTATGTGTCTATGTTTCTATGTTTCTATGTTTCTATGTGTCTATGTGTCGATACATTATATGTTTCTATGTGTCTATGCATTCTATGTTTCTATGTTTCTATGTGTCTATACATTCTATGTTTCTATGTTTCTATGTGTCTATGTGTCGATACATTATATGTTTCTATGTGTCTATGCATTCTATGTTTCTATGTTTCTATGTGTCTATGCATTCTATGTTTCTATGTTTCTATGTGTCTATGCATTCTATGTTTCTATGTTTCTATGTGTCTATACATTCTATGTTTCTATGTTTCTATGTGTCTATGTGTCGATACATTATATGTTTCTATGTGTCTATACATTCTATGTTTCTATGTTTCTATGTGTCGATACATTATATGTTTCTATGTGTCTATGTGTCGATACATTATATGTTTCTATGTGTCTATACATTATATGTTTCCATGTTTCTATGTGTCTATACATTATATGCTTCTATGTTTCTATGTGTCTATACATTCTATGTCTCTCTGTGTCAATACATTATATGTTTCTATGTGTCTATACATTATATGTTTCTATGTGTCTATACATTATATGTTTCCATGTTTCTATGTGTCTATACATTATATGTTTCCATGTTTCTATGTGTCTATACATTCTATGTTTCTATGTTTCTATGTGTCGATACATTATATGTTTCTATGTGTCTATGTGTCGATACATTATATGTTTCTATGTGTCTATACATTATATGTTTCCATGTTTCTATGTGTCTATACATTATATGCTTCTATGTTTCTATGTGTCTATACATTCTATGTCTCTCTGTGTCAATACATTATATGTTTCTATGTTTCTATGTGTCTATACATTATATGTTTCCATGTTTCTATGTGTCAATACATTATATGTTTCTATGTTTCTATGTGTCAATACATTATATGTTTCTATGTTTCTATGTTTCGATACATTCTATGTTTCTATGTTTCTCTGTGTCAATACATTATATGTTTCCATGTTTCTATGTGTCTATACATTCTATGTTTCTATGTCTCTCTCTGTCTATACATTCTATCTTTCTATGTCTCTCTGTGTCGATACATTATATGTTTCTATGTTTCTCTGTGTCTATACATTCTATGTTTCTATGTTTCTCTGTGTCTGTACATTCTATGTTTCTATGTCTCTCTCTGTCGATACATTCTATGTTTCTATGTGTCGATACATTATATGTTTCTATGTGTCTATGCATTCTATATTTCTAAGTTTCTATGTGTCTATACATTCTATGTTTCTCTGTGTCGATACATTATATGTTTCTATGTTTTGATACATTCTATGTTTCTATGTTTCTATGTGTCGATACATTATATGTTTCTATGTTTTGATACATTCTATGTTTCTATGTTTCTATGTGTCGATACATTATATGTTTCTATGTGTCTATACATTCTATGCTTCTATGTTTCTATGTGTCTATACATTCTATGTTTCTATGTTTCACTGTGTCGATACATTATATGTTTATATGTGTCAATACATTCTATGTTTCCATGTTTCTATGTGTCTATACATTCTATGTTTCTATGTGTCTATACATTCTATGTTTCCATGTTTCTATGTGTCTATACATTCTATGTTTCTATCTTTCTATGTGTCTATACATTCTATGTTTCTATGTTTCTCTGTGTCAATACATTATATGTTTCTATGTTTCTATGTGTCTATACATTCTATGTTTCTATCTTTCTATGTGTCTATACATTCTATGTTTCTATGTTTCTCTGTGTCAATACATTATGTGTTTCTATGTTTATATGTGTCAATACATTATATGTTTCCATGTTTCTATGTGTCTATACATTCTATGTTTCTATGTCTCTCTCTGTCTATACATTCTATCTTTCTATGTCTCTCTGTGTCGATACATTATATGTTTCTATGTTTCTCTGTGTCTATACATTCTATGTTTCTATGTTTCTCTGTGTCTGTACATTCTATGTTTCTATGTCTCTCTCTGTCGATACATTCTATGTTTCTATGTGTCGATACATTATATGTTTCTATGTGTCTATGCATTCTATATTTCTAAGTTTCTATGTGTCTATACATTCTATGTTTCTCTGTGTCGATACATTATATGTTTCTATGTTTTGATACATTCTATGTTTCTATGTGTCGATACATTATATGTTTCTATGTGTCTATACATTCTATGCTTCTATGTTTCTATGTGTCTATACATTCTATGTTTCTATGTTTCACTGTGTCGATACATTATATGTTTATATGTGTCAATACATTCTATGTTTCCATGTTTCTATGTGTCTATACATTCTATGTTTCTATGTGTCTATACATTCTATGTTTCTATGTTTCTATGTTTCGATACATTCTATGTTTCTATGTTTCTCTGTGTCAATACATTCTATGTTTCTCTGTGTCTATACATTCTATGTTTCTATGTCTCTCTCTGTCTATACATTCTATCTTTCTATGTCTCTCTGTGTCGATACATTATATGTTTCTATGTTTCTCTGTGTCTATACATTCTATGTTTCTATGTTTCTCTGTGTCTGTACATTCTATGTTTCTATGTCTCTCTCTGTCGATACATTCTATGTTTCTATGTGTCGATACATTATATGTTTCTATGTGTCTATGCATTATATATTTCTAAGTTTCTATGTGTCTATACATTCTATGTTTCTCTGTGTCGATACATTATATGTTTCTATGTTTTGATACATTCTATGTTTCTATGTTTCTATGTGTCGATACATTATATGTTTCTATGTGTCTATACATTCTATGCTTCTATGTTTCTATGTGTCGATACATTATATGTTTCTATGTGTCTATGCATTCTATGTTTCTATGTGTCTATACATTCTATGTTTCTATGTTTCTATGTGTCTATACATTCTATGTTTCTCTGTGTCGATACATTCTATGTTTCTCTGTGTCGATACATTATATGTTTCTATGTTTCGATACATTCTATGTTTCTATGTTTCTCTGTGTCGATACACTCCATGTTTCTATGTTTCTCTGTGTCGACACATTCTATGTTTCTATGTTTCGATACATTCTATGTTTCTATGTGTCTATACATTCTATGTTTCTATGTGTCTATATATTCTATATTTCTATGTTTCTATGTGTCTATACATTCTATGTTTCTATGTGTCTATATATTCTATGTTTCTATGTTTCTATGTGTCTATACATTCTATGTTTCTATGTTTCTCTGTGTCGATACATTATATGTTTCTATGTTTCTATGTTTCGATACATTCTATGTTTCTATGTTTCGATACATTCTATGATTCTATGTTTCTCTGTGTCGATACATTATATGTTTCTATGTTTCTATGTTTCGATACATTCTATGTTTCTATGTTTCGATACATTCTATGATTCTATGTTTCTATGTGTCTATACATTCTATGTTTCTATGTTTCTCTGTGTCGATACATTCTATGTTTCTCTGTGTCGACACATTCTATGTTTCGATACATTCTATGTTTCTCTGTGTCGATACATTCTATGTTTCTATGTTTCTATGTGTCGATACATTATATGTTTCTATGTGTCGATACATTTCAGTGTAACGGTGATAATTGTGTAATCAGTGCCGTTACTTGACCCCTCGATGCTTTGACCTCCTCTCCGATGCCTGTCACCATGTGAAAGAGCTTTTCTAATCGACTGACACACACAGGGGCCATCTGCTGAGGGGAAAGACGAAGTAAAAGAGTTTTTAAAGAAATGAAAACAAGCTGATTACGTATTTACAAGAGCAAAATAAAGAGGTTTGAGTCAATACACAAACAGACACATTCAATGCCCCACAAAGGGCTGACAAAAGGTCTGCCAGGGGAAAGAATAAAAATGGGTTTTGTCTTGCTGTCCCCCCATTATAAAGTGAGAGGGGCGGGAGTCTTTAACAAGACAGAAGCCTGCTTTCTCTTTTTGTGGTAGGTCATGTCCCCAGGGGCCGTAGAGACTCCCCTCTCCTTTTATTTTTTCTAATCGTTGTAGGCCTGTTGTTGTCCTTTCAGACTCTATACAAGTTAGTCAAGGTTATGATGTCTTAATGTAGACCCAGAGTGGACAACTAGCCACCTGCCCGGCATTTTCATTTGCCGAACATTTCTTTGTACATCATTCTTAGGTGATTAACCCTTTCTGGTGACATGGAAACAAGCAAAAGAACACGTTACAATACATTCAACAACAGTAACAGGGTTAAGAGGAATAAATGTGCAAAAGGGGTTAAATTTGGGGCTCTTCATTTACACCCAGACAACAATAACTATTATTTAGTTTTAAAAGTACTGACAACATACTCTCCAATAAAGTAACCAATCACAAGTCCAATCATTTAACCTGCTCTCTTGCATTATATGTTTGTCTGCCGTTGTGTGTATGTGTCTCTAAGCCTCGTTAAACACAACATTTAGGGGCATATTTATAATAGCAAACTGTTTTGGGGCACATGGTGTGAAAGACAACTGGGGCAAAATATGAACTGAAAATTTACATCAAGTGTAGATATTTCAAATAGAAATGGTTGAAAGAAATATTTTTAAAAAGTACCTGTTTGAGCAATCATTACTTCAAATAGCTCTGTCAGGAGGCAGACATATTGTTTGGAATCTTGGGTCAGATCTTCTTACATGAAGGAAGATCTGACCCAACATTCTAATCAACATGCCAACCCCCTGACAGAGCTATACAGAGCAAAGATTCTAATCAACATGTCTGCCCCCTGATAGAGCTATACAGAGCAAAGATTCTAAACAACATGTCCACCTCCTGATAGAGCTATACAGAGCAAAGATTCTAAACAACATGTCCTCCCCGATAAACCTATACAGAGCAAAGATTCTAAACAACATGTCCGCTCCCTGATAGAGCTATACAAAGCAAAGATTCTAAACAACATGTCTATCCCTGATAGAGCTATACAGAGCAAAGATTCTAAACAACATGTCCACCCCCTGACAGCTATACAGAGCAAAGATTCTAAACAACATGTCTGCCCCCTGATAGAGCTATACAGAGCAAAGATTCTAAACAACATGTCTGCCCCCTGATAGAGCTATACAGAGCAAAGATTCTAAACAACATGTCTGTCCCTGATAGAGCTATTCAGAGCAAAGATTCTAAACAACATGTCCACTCCTTATAGAGCTATACAGAGCAAATAGGGGTCACTAAGATAGTCTATTTGTTTATTAAAACATTTGTATTTAAAACATTTACATTTCATACTATTTTTCACCTAAACCTCTGTTCATTTTTTTAACCAGTAGGAACTTTCTATTAGTTTCCATATAATTGCTGAAGGTTTATCTGTTTACCCCATACATGATTTTTATGTTGATAAACATGGCCCTTAACATTTCATACAAGCCAAAAATATGTTTGGCAAAGTGGATGTTCTATTCGAGATCTGTTGACCGTTATAGAAAAAAAGTATTCAAACGAAAGCTTTATTAAAGGCAAGACCTGGTCTGTCTCAAATGTATCTTTACTTCCTGTGTTTCTCCCATAGCTCAAACAAATTAAGTAATATGCAATATTCATTTCATCATTATATATATATAAAATATTATGGTCGTGTTTAATGCTTCTTGGTACTGAGGTTTGTAGACAGATACTGAAAAAACAATAACTTTCACCAGCCAACTGAAATCTTTGAATTTGTGCGTTGAGATTCCAGTAAGTCTTTGAGCTGTCTGATGATGTAGAGTGCCCACTGAGGACAAGGACTGCACTAATGTGTAGCATCCATCCTTGCGATCTCTCATCTTTTCTGAGCTGCTCTATTTTGTACAGTTGATGCTGATGACAAAGCTTCTCCTTTTTGCATAGTTTGAAAGAAGTTATCCACACAAAATAAACCTGGGACTCCATTACTCTACTTCTTTGAGCCTGGATTAGAGAAGCTCATTCGTTTCTAAGTTCAACACATTGGGGGAGGTATAAGGGTCACCCTGTACAAAAGTTACTACACTAGCTATGTATTTTTTTTTCTATTTTTTTATGGTTTTGAGTGTGTTGAAATATAAATATTAATTACACCAACAAAATAAGACAAATAACACATTTTTTTTAACCCTTGAAATCAGTGCTGTATTTACCGCGAGGCATCCTAGGCTGATGCCTAGGGCGGCAAATTTTTGGGGGCGGCCCCCCAGCACTAAAAAAAAAACTATAAAAAAAAAACGCGGCCCTTTAAAAAAAAACAAAAAAAAAAACGCGCTTGCAGCCAGAGACTGCCATCGCTCTGCCTGCCAGGCTGCACGGGGAGCCGAACAGGCAGCACAGAGAAACCTCCGTGCTGCCTGTTCGGCTCCCCGTGCAGTGTGCCAACACGGAAGTGCCAACAGTCACGTGACGGGTGCGCTGACGTCATACGCGCCCGGTCACATGACCTGTCGGCACAATCGCCGGGAAACCGAACAGGCAGCATGGAGGGACCATGCTGCCTGCCTGCCAGGGAAAGGTAAGTGCTGATGGGAGAGTGTGTGTGTGTGAGAGACTGAGTGTGATGGGAGTCAGAGTGTGTGTGATGGGAGACAGTGTGTGTGACTGAGTGTGATGGGAGTCAGAGTGTGTGTGATGGGAGACAGTGTGTGTGACTGAGTGTGATGGGAGTCAGAGTGTGTGTGATGGGAGACAGTGTGTGTGACTGAGTGTGATGGGAGTCAGAGTGTGTGTGATGGGAGGCAGTGTGTATGACTGAGTGTGATGGGAGTCGGAGTATGTGTGATGGGAGTCAGAGTGTGTGTGATGGGAGTAGGAGTGTGTGATTGAGTGTGATGGGAGACAGTGTGTGTGACTGAGTGTGATGGGAGTCAGAGTGTGTGTGATGGGAGGCAGTGTGTATGACTGAGTGTGATGGGAGTCGGAGTATGTGTGATGGGAGTCAGAGTGTGTGTGATGGGAGTAGGAGTGTGTGATTGAGTGTGATGGGAGTAGGAGTGTGTGACTGAGTGTGATGGGAGTATGAGCTTGATGTGAGTCTGAATGATGGGGCATGTCTTAGGTGTGTAACATGGGTGTGCAGCTTGGGTAGGGGGGTGCCCGGATTTTGTCTGCCTAGGGCAGCACAAAATCAAGATACACCACTGCTTGAAATACTTTTTGGCGATGTTTAAAAAGGGAGTGGCACTTTGAGTAGCAGCAGCAGAAAATTCACATACTTATTTTCAACATTCGAAATGTTTGAATATATCTTCAGTGGGAACCAACTAAATTACTTACTATGTTTCATGTATATGAAATGCACTTATTTTTTCTATAAAACAATTCACCGTTTTTCTGTAGTTTTTCATTGAAAACTTTTTCACCTGGGCTTCTAAATTCAACAACATCAGCGAAAGGGAATCAACAGGAGGGGTCTACTGATCTATATATATATATTGTGAAAAACCCTCCACCATAAAAAGAACCATGAATCCAGTACTAACCACAATATGTATATAAGTGTATATGTAGTAAAAGAAGGATATAGATTCACCCAGTAGAGGATGCCACCGAATCACATGGAGAGAAATACTCCACCTAATAGAAGCTAATCTTGAGAGGACTGCAGTGATCTGCACCACTGCCAAGAAAGGGAACAGTTATTATTAAAAAAAAGACAGCGCTATAAAAAAAAACTACAGTGACAAATATGTATAGTATAAAAGTATATATACCGTATTTTCCGGCTTATAAGACGACTTTTTAAACCAGGAAAATCTTCCAAAAAGTCGAGGGTTGTCTTATACGCCAGGTGTCGTCTTTTGTACTTACCTCGTTGCTGCTCTGAAGGTCCGCGCGGCCGTGAGTGAAGCGTTGTGTGTTCCCCTCCAGCCGCGCGACTTCAATAAAAAAAATTTAAACTTTTTTTTAAAACAAACTTTATTAAAGCCGCGAGGCTGGAGCGGAGTGCACAACGCTTCCCTCACAGCCGCGCGGACCTGCAGAGCAGCAACGAGGTAAGTACTGGGAAGGGGGGAGGAGGGGGGCAAAATCTTAGCATATTGGAGGGGCAAGATCCTGGCATATTGAGGTGAAAAATCCTGGCATGTTGGAGGGGCAAAATATTGGCATATTAAATGGCACAAGAATGGCATATTGAGTGGCAAAATACTGGCATATTGAGGGGTGTCACTGGGTGTCACTGTGTGTGTGTAAGTGTGTTACTTTCTGTGTAAGGGTGTGTGTGTAAGTGTGTCACTGTGTCAGTGTAAGGGTGTGTGTGTAAATGTCACTGTAGGAGAAAATGCGTGTTGGAAGAGGGGTAGTATTATACGGCGAGTATATCCCAAACTCTATATTTTAACTGGAAAAGTTGGGGGTCGTCTTACACGCCGGAAAATACGGTATATTTTTTATTACATCTCACAAAAAAAGGGTATATAAATAACAACATATATTAGCAGAGGATCTTCAGTGCCACTATAATATCTTATAAATTAGCTGGTCACTATGATCTCATACATAAAAAAGGACATATAAAACATCACAAATATAGGATAAAATATATATTACAGAGAGAATCCCCCCCCAAAAAAAAAAAAACCCTAGAAAAATCCTCTCACCCACTGGGTTTGTTCACCTGGCCAGGTTTTGAACAATCGAATATAAAAAAAACGATATTGCACTTGTTACCAATCCAACACCCCACAGGACGCGTTTCGTTTGTCTTCCTCCGCTGGTGGGCGTCAGTGCATCACACACGTTAGGGCGGTGAGTTAAATCAAACCAAATCACCAAATGTAATTCTTTTTTTTTTATATATATTAAGTGCCATTTGCCCCAGTTTTCAATAGTATTTCTGTGATCTACCATTCAGAAGATATGCCAAAGACTTTGGAGAAATTATTTCATGGAGCTGATTCCTTAGCAACGTGACTGTTGGTCAGTACTAAGAGCTTTATTAATGCAATTTCAGGGAACTAAGAAGGGAGTTGCACAATTAAGGCCAAAATAGCTGAATTTGAAGTATAGTTAAATGAGAGGATCTTTTCAATGTGGCATCTTTGACTTTAAGTTTCAAATTCCCTTCTCAGTTACTTACAATCCATGAATAAGAGTCACATCTGTATAAAAATCTAGAAAGGAAAATATTTGTGAATGGGAATGTGGACGGGAATGTGAACAGTCGGGAGCAGATGGAGAGTGGCCTGGGTGGAGTTAAACAAGATGTTCGTGCTGAAGTAGAAAGGGGAGCATACTAAAGATTAATAGGTAAGTTACTTGTTCCAGCACATTGCACCAGCACATTGTTCCAGCACATTGCACCAGGAAAAATGGTGTTAGCTGAACCTTTTCATATGCTACATTTTCATCATTACTAAAAGGTGAGATGAACAAACTTGCTAGAAAAAAACTCACCAGGTTTATCCCTGCACAATGAATAGCTGAATTATTGAGATAAAAATGTTTTGTTTTTTTTATTGAATAGCCCCCCATTGTTTTTGAGGGGAGCATAAAACTACAACGTTGAGTTAAATGCCCCCTAAAACGAGTACAGAAATCCTTACTATTATGGACAACTGAAATCTGCAATTCAAAATATCTGGAATACTACTAATCTCTTAAAAAATGATGATGGCAATACATTGGACACTTGAAAAAGCCTCGAGGAAGAGGGGAAACGCGTCGTGAGAGAAGGGGACTCCAGTGTTTTTTAAAGATATTTTTACAAGGACTTTTAAGGAAATTTTAATGTAAGATCTTACTATTGATTTTATTGCTTTCTATTAAAGTTATTTATACCTGTATTCCTACCTTCTCTCCTCATGTGATCATTGTCTCTGGAACCAGTGGATACATCATACCTGGCACAACTGGGCTCCCTCAATGCCATTTTTCCTGAGCAGCTGATTGCTCAGGGACATGTGAGTGTGCAGTTTATATATTTTTTGCACTTTTGAAACAAATTTTAAGAGATACTACACTATATTATTATTTGGTTTTATTTTTTCCCTTTGCATATTATTGGAGACAATTCGTCTTTCTAAAAAGGGTAATGTTCTAGTGTATAGAGTGTTTTTCAGCGCACAGGTTCACTTTATCGTATTTTATAAAAAAAATAATGTTAATGCTCTTTTTTTTTTCTCTGGGTGATAAATCCACATTGAGAGAGAGACACGTAATGGCCGGTAATCTGGAATCAGGGTGAGAAATAATTCAGTTATGTAGGAGGTATTTGGATTTGTACAATCCTTTTAATATGGGATTCTCACCCCCCAAAAAAGGAGGAATTATAGTCAAAATCCTAATCAGCTCTATTAGAAGAGGGCATTCAGTCTGAGCTACAGGCCTTATATAAAAAGGATTGTGTCCTCTCTCCTCACCACAGGAGACATGGATCACATGAGCAAATGAACCTAACTTTATCCAATTATAAGCATCCAAAAGAAACCAGGACCTTTGTTTCCGACCACCTCTGTTGGGGGAGATTACTGCTATTAAAGGGGCAACGTTGCAATGAGCAGGAATCATGGCCCACTTTTACTTCTAAGAGAAGCATTAATACTGATTGTTTGCTGGATCTTTAACCCTTTGTGTGTCGGAGGGTGACAGGGTGACAAAGGGAGACAGGGTTTAAAAATGTCTTTGTTTTTTTAATGCCAAAATAAAAAAAAAAGTTACAAAAAGCCTCAGATTGTAACGAAATTTGTACCTTTTGTAGTGGGGAAAAAAAAATAGTTTGTAAGATGAGAGGGCTAATCAGGATATAACAGCCATCTGTCTTCTAATATTTTATAAAAATGTTTGGACCAAAATATGTAGATTTTTTTTTTATAAAATCTGATGTGGAGGAAACTGTTTGAACCTATTTTCTAAAAAAGGACACTATCCCTTTGAAATGACTTTGTCACCTAAATATTGTTTCTACTGTGAAGTAAGTTTATAAGCACATATAGATATATTGTTTGTTTCTGGGGTATTTATGACCTCACCTGGGGCTTGGTATGCCAAGGAACTGCCTTTCAATGGGACATGTGTGATTTGCATACCAAGTCACACGATGATGTCATAAAAAGCAGACACTGAAGACACATTTCAAACATATTTCTTAAAGTTATGCATTTTGTTGCATATCTGCTGACACAATATATAGATCATTTTGCTCTTTTTTTTATTGTCTGTATTCACAGCACAATCAATGTTTAATTGATGTAGTCCCTTTAATAGTTTCTTATAGTGGTAGTAAACTGTTTTAGACACGATGTTTGCTAAGTTGGCTAGAAGAATAATGTGTGTGTACTGTCTCCTTGTGGCATTATAAGCCTATTACATCTTTTTCCCTGTGGATGTCTATTTGCATATGGTCCCACATAGTGATGTCATCAGCATGAGACAGGACAGACATGCAAAATATTTTTTTTTCCCCTTAATTAAATGCGCAATTAACCTGGCTAAAAAATATGGAGAAGTTGTTTATATTTGGTAAAGCTGTTATCAGACTATAATGCTCATTATCACCAGCCAGTAAGTAGTTTTGCATGCACTTCCTGAAGCTCACACAAGCAATCGTACCCCTTGGTCTACATATCTCGCGAGTGATGGACAGTCCCTCTTTTTTGTCCTAAATTTCTACTGCCCCTCTATCCTCCTCTCCTGTCTGTATTTTCCGGGAGATCCGATAATGTATGGATCACAGAGCTCCGAAGCAAAACAACGATTCATATAGTGTGTATAACTGCCCTAGGCAGGCAAAATTTGGGCACCCCCCCACCTATGTTGCACACCTACAACATGCTCCATCACCCTATTACATGCCCCATCACCCACACTGCACACACATTAAATGCCCAATCACCCCATTACATGCCCCCATCACACACATTGCACACACACTAAATGCCCCATCACCCCCATTACATGTCACCAACACCCTCATTACATACCCCCACCACGTCGATTACATGCCCCCATCACCCCAATTAATTGGAAGGAGTTAAAGCTTGCTGAACGGTGGGGGAGGGAGCGAAAATGTTTGAAGCACCAGAAGTGTGCTTTAACATCCTCTGGCAAAGTGCCGCCCTCCGGCAAAGTGCCGCCCTAGGCGAGTGCCTTGTTTGCCTTGTGGAAGATCCACTACTGAGTGTGTTTATATATTAGTTTTTGTAATTTTTTTATTTTAGATGGCTGTTACCAAATTACATAAATAGCTCATATATCTCAAATAGCCATAAACTCACCTGAAAATACCCCACCCGAAGCAACACCTGCCCCAAAACCAAAACGTCCATGGAATATTAAGAAGAATGAATCTGAGGTTTCGAAACACATTTCTCTGAGAAAGCAACACTGAGCGTGTCTTTTAAGTATAACTAATCCTCAGTAAGATTTCGCCTTTGAGGATTACCAAGCATTTCCCAAGTAAGTGTGAACACAAATGCTTGGCAGGAAACTGTCTATTACCCAAGTCTGAACTTCCAAGGGGCACGTTGAGAAACACTGGGAGATGGCACAAATATCATATTTCACTCAGAGTTTAAGAAAGATGATGTGAATATTTGATAGGGGTGCGGTGAAGGATTACTGATTACCTAAGTGTCCTTTAAGGTAAAATATCTTCTATAAACCACCGAGCTAAGACATAGAGGTTTCTCTAGCAAATGCCAAAACTAGAAAAGAAAAGAATGAAAAAAATAGAGAAAAAGAAAGAAACAAAGAAAAACAGAGAAAGAAACAGAGAATGAAAGTGAAAGAAGGAAAGAGAGAAAGAAAAAGAAAGAGAGAAAGAAAGAGAGAATGAAAGCGAAAGAAGGAACGAGAGAAAGAAAAAGAAAGAGGGAAAGAAAGAGAGAATGAAAGCGAAAGAAGGAACGAGAGAAAGAAAAAGAAAGAGAGAAAGAAAGAGAGAATGAAAGCGAAAGAAGGAACGAGAGAAAGAAAAAGAAAGAGAGAAAAAAAGAGAGAATGAAAGCGAAAGAAGGAAAGAGAAAAAAAAAAGACGGAAAGAAATAGAGAATGAAAGCGAAAGAAGGAAAGAGAGAAAGAAAGAGGGAAAGAAAGAGAGAATGAAAGCGAAAGAAGGAAAGAGAGAAAGAAAGAGGGAAAGAAAGAGAGAATGAAAGCAAAAGAAGGAAAGAGAGAAAGAAAAAGAAAGAGAGAAAGAAAGAGAGAATGAAAACGAAAGAAGGAAAGAGAAAAAAAAAAGACGGAAAGAAATAGAGAATGAAAGCGAAAGAAGGAAAGAGAGAAAGAAAAAGAAAGAGAGAAAGAAAGAGAGAATGAAAGCGAAAGAAGGAAAGAGAGAAAGAAAAAGAAAGAGAGAAAGAAATAGAGAATGAAAGCGAAAGAAGGAACGAGAGAAAGAAAAAGAAAGAGGGAAAGAAAGAGAGAATGAAAGCGAAAGAAGGAACGAGAGAAAGAAAAAGAAAGAGAGAAAGAAATAGAGAATGAAAGCGAAAGAAGGAACGAGAGAAAGAAAAAGAAAGAGGGAAAGAAAGAGAGAATGAAAGCGAAAGAAGGAACGAGAGAAAGAAAAAGAAAGAGAGAAAGAAAGAGAGAATGAAAGCGAAAGAAGGAACGAGAGAAAGAAAAAGAAAGAGGGAAAGAAAGAGAGAATGAAAGCGAAAGAAGGAAAGAGAAAAAAAAAAGACGGAAAGAAATAGAGAATGAAAGCGAAAGAAGGAAAGAGAGAAAGAAAGAGGGAAAGAAAGAGAGAATGAAAGCGAAAGAAGGAAAGAGAGAAAGAAAAAGAAAGAGAGAAAGAAAGAGAGAATGAAAGCGAAAGAAGGAAAGAGAAAAAAAAAGACGGAAAGAAATAGAGAATGAAAGCGAAAGAAGGAAAGAGAGAAAGAAAAAGAAAGAGGGAAAGAAAGAGAGAATGAAAGCGAAAGAAGGAAAGAGAAAAAAAAAGACGGAAAGAAAGAGAGAATGAAAGCGAAAGAAGGAAAGAGAGAAAGAAAGAGGGAAAGAAAGAGAGAATGAAAGCGAAAGAAGGAAAGAGAGAAAGAAAGAGGGAAAGAAAGAGAGAATGAAAGCGAAAGAAGGAAAGAGAGAAAGAAAACGAAAGAGGGAAAGAAAGAGAGAATGAAAGCGAAAGAAGGAAAGAGAGAAAGAAAAAGAAAGAGGGAAAGAAGGAAAGAGAGAAAGAAAGAGAGAATGAAAGCGAAAGAAGGAAAGAGAGAAAGAAAGAGAGAAAGAAAGAGAGAATGAAAGCGAAAGAAGGAAAGAGAGAAAGAAAGAGGGAAAGAAAGAGAGAATGAAAGCGAAAGAAGGAAAGAGGGAAAGAAAGAGAGAATGAAAGCGAAAGAAGGAAAGAGAGAAAGAAAGAGGGAAAGAAAGAGAGAATGAAAGCGAAAGAAGGAAAGAGAGAAAGAAAGAGGGAAAGAAAGAGAGAATGAAAGCGAAAGAAGGAACGAGAGAAAGAAAAAGAAAGAGAGAAAGAAAGAGAGAATGAAAGCGAAAGAAGGAACGAGAGAAAGAAAAAGAAAGAGGGAAAGAAAGAGAGAATGAAAGCGAAAGAAGGAAAGAGAGAAAGAAAAAGAAAGAGGGAAAGAAAGAGAGAATGAAAGCGAAAGAAGGAAGGTGAGAAAGTGAGGCTGCACTCACTGGGGGGCAGACAGGATTTCTCTCGGTATCCCAATAGGGGGCAGAGCCAATTTAGTCGGTCATAGTGCAACTTCATCAGCCCACTGGTTTAGGGTTTCCACCTGGCCGGTATTAGCTGACCGGCAGGCCGGTAATATATTGGCATCAGGCCAATGTTAAGTCTATGGAGACAGTACCAAGACCGGTATTATTCTGAAGAAAAGGGGGCAGGCCTACACTGGTTATCATCAGAGATGGACACAGAGAGACAGGACGGATACCGATAACGTAGCGGTGTGGTATCTAGAAGTGAAAAATGCTGCCACCCATTGAATGAGAGAGCAGCCTGGGGGCAAATACCCCCCTCTGCCTTGCCAGTTCTCCCTTGATTTTCACTATTAATGCAGAACTCATGCAGTATTGACGCAAATAGTTTCCTTGAGCTGTTGCGCCACTTAGTGGCTGAAATTCAGTATTACAATGTGAAGGGGTTTTTAATCGCCTGTAAGACAGGCAAGTGTACTCATGAAAGAAGGAAATGGAGGGAATCGAGAAGGGAAATACAATCTTAAGGCCAAAATTGGAAAAATTATAAACATTCTCTTACTCAGCTATACATCAAACTCTACTATTTTGCCCTTAATGTTGCAGTTTCCTTCTCAATTCCCTCCTTTGAATGCATTAGATGGAGCCTGTGCTCACTTCATGCAGGTGCAGCAGTCCTGCCCACTGTCAGCAGATCACAACCATCTCATGTGCAGGAAAAACTAGGGGCAATCTGTATGCGGTGTGAAAATTGTTTGCTTTTCTCAAATACTTTATCCGTAATGAGCAACATAAATCTGAATAAACGGCCAGGACTCTGTCATCAGATCCACGTTGGACACACCTTACTTTCTGTTTGTTGTACACGTGTTTAATACAAGTGACATTCATATATTGTGTTGTTTTCTTTAGTTTTACATCTAAAAGATGTAAAATGTCTGGAGAGATGCCCAGGACTATTGCTGTAATCTATTAAATCATATAACCATTGGCATTGCTGCCTGTTCACAGTGCTGAGCATACTGTACATAGACAGTATTAATGCCGGGACAGACACAATGCTGCCTGCACAGTGCTGAGCATACTGTACATAGACAGTATTAATGCCGGGACAGACACAATGCTGCCTGCGCGCAGTGCTGAGCATACTGTACATAGACGGTATTAATGCCGGGACAGACACAATGCTGTCTGCGCGCAGTGCTGAGCATACTGTACATAGACAGTATTAATGCCGGGACAGACACAATGCTGCCTGCGCGCAGTGCTGAGCATACTGTACATAGACAGTATTAATACCGGGACAGACACAATGCTGCCTGCGCACAGTGCCGAGCATACTGTACTTAGACAGTATTAATGCCGGGACAGGCACAATACTGCCTGCGCGCAGTGCTGAGCATACTGTACATAGATAGTATTAATGCCGGGACAGACACAATGCTGCCTGCGCACAGTGCTGAGCATACTGTACATAGACAGTATTAATGCCGGGACAGACACAGTGCTGCCTGCACACATTGCTGAGCATACTGTACATAGACAGTATTAGTGCCGGGACAGACACAATGCTGCCTGTGCGCAGTGCTGAGCATACTGTACATAGACAGTATTAATACCGGGACAGACACAATGCTGCCTGCGCACAGTGCTGAGAATACTGTACATAGACAGTATTAATGCCAGGACAGACACAATGCTGCCTGTGCACAGTGCTGAGCATACTGTACACAGACAGTATTATTGCAGGACAGACACAGTGCTGCCTGCATGCAGTGCTGAGCATACTGTACATAGACGGTATTAATGCCGGGACAGACACAATGCTGCCTGCGCACAGTGCTGAGAATACTGTACATAGACAGTATTAATACCGGGACAGACACAATGCTGCCTGCGCGCAGTGCTGATCATACTGTACATAGACAGTATTAATGCTGGGACAGACACAATGCTACCTGCGCGTAGTGCTATGGGGGAAAGTGATACTGGGAACAGGTATGAGGGAACAGGTCTGAGAAGGCTGTTACATAGTGTTAAGTTAACTTGCTAGGGAGATGGGAGAGAACAGGTCTGAGAAGCTGTTACATAGTGTTAAGTTAACTTGCTAGGGAGATGGGAGGGAACAGGTCTGAGAAGCTGTTACATAGTGTTAAGTTAACTTGCTAGGGAGATGGGAGGGAACAGGTCTGAGAAGGCTGTTACATAGTGTTAAGTTAACTTGCTAGGGAGATGGGAGGGAACAGGTCTGAGAAGCTGTTACATAGTGTTAAGTTAACTTGCTAGGGAGATGGGAGGGAACAGGTCTGAGAAGGCTGTTACACAGTGTTAAGTTAACTTGCTAGGGCGATGGGAGGGAACAGGTCTGAGAAGCTGTTACAGAGTGTTACGTTAACTTGCTAGGGAGATTGGAGGGAACAGGTCTGAGAAGCTGTTACATAGTGTTAAGTTAACTTGCTAGGGAGATGGGAGGGAACAGGTCTGAGAAGGCTGTTACATAGTGTTAAGTTAACTTGCTAGGGAGATGGGAGGGAACAGGTCTGAGAAGCTGTTACATAGTGTTAAGTTAACTTGCTAGGGAGATGGGAGGGAACAGGTCTGAGAAGGCTGTTACACAGTATTAAGGTAACTTGCTAGGGAGATGGGAGAGAACAGGTCTGAGAAGGCTGTCACATAGTGTTAAGTAATCTTGCTAGGGAGGATGGGAGGGAGCAGGTCTGAGAAGGCTGTTACATAGTGTTAAGTTAACTTGCTAGGAGATGGGAGGGAACAGGTCTGAGAAGGCTGTTACATACTGTTAAGTTAGCTTGCCAGAGAGATGGGAGGGAACAGGTCTGAGAAGCTGTTACAGAGTGTTAAGTTAACTTGCTAGGGAGATGGGAGAGAACAGGTCTGAGAAGGCTGTTACATAGTGTTAAGTTAACTTGCTAGGGAGATGGGAGGGAACAGGTCTGAGAAGGCTGTTACATAGTGTTAAGTTAACTTGCTAGGGAGATGGGAGGGAACAGGTCTGAGAAGCTGTTACATAGTGTTAAGTTAACTTGCTAGGGAGATGGGAGGGAACAGGTCTGAGAAGGCTGTTACATAGTGTTAAGTTAACTTGCTAGGGAGATGGGAGGGAACAGGTCTGAGAAGCTGTTACATAGTGTTAAGTTAACGTGCTAGGGAGATGGGAGGGAACAGGTCTGAGAAGGCTGTTACATAGTGTTAAGTTAACTTGCTAGGGAGATGGGAGGGAACAGGTCTGAGAAGCTGTTACAGAGTGTTACGTTAACTTGCTAGGGAGATTGGAGGGAACAGGTCTGAGAAGCTGTTACATAGTGTTAAGTTAACTTGCTAGGGAGATGGGAGGGAACAGGTCTGAGAAGGCTGTTACACAGTATTAAGGTAACTTGCTAGGGAGATGGGAGAGAACAGGTCTGAGAAGGCTGTCACATAGTGTTAAGTAATCTTGCTAGGGAGGATGGGAGGGAGCAGGTCTGAGAAGGCTGTTACATAGTGTTAAGTTAACTTGCTAGGAGATGGGAGGGAACAGGTCTGAGAAGGCTGTTACATAGTGTTAAGTTAGCTTGCCAGAGAGATGGGAGGGAACAGGTCTGAGAAGCTGTTACAGAGTGTTAAGTTAACTTGCTAGGGAGATGGGAGAGAACAGGTCTGAGAAGGCTGTTACATAGTGTTAAGTTAACTTGCTAGGGAGATGGGAGGGAACAGGTCTGAGAAGGCTGTTACATAGTGCTAAGTTAACTTGCTAGGGAGATGGGAGGGAACAGGTCTGAGAAGGCTGTTACATAGTGTTAAGTTAACTTGATAGGGAGATGGGAGGGAACAGGTCTGAGAAGGCTGTTACATAGTGTTAAGTTAACTTGCTAGGGAGATGGGAGGGAACAGGTCTGAGAAGCTGTTACGTAGTGTTAAGTTAACTTGCTAGGGAGATGGGAGGGAACAGGTCTGAGAAGCTGTTACATAGTGTTAAGTTAACTTGCTAGGGAGATGGGAGAGAACAAGTCTGAGAAGCTGTTACACAGTATGAAGTTACCTTGCTAAGGAGATGGGAGGGAACAGGTCTGAGAAGGCTGTTACATAGTCTTAAGTTAACTTGCTAGGGAGATGGAAGTGAACAGGTCTGAGAAGGCTGTTACAGAGTGTTAAGTTCACTTGCTGGGGAGATGGGAGGGAACAGGTCTGAGAAGCTGTTACTCAGTATGAAGTTACCTTGCTAGGGAGCAGGTCCGATCCTAAGGTCATGGGCGCCTGGGTGCTGGTTTTCTTTTGGCGCCCCTATGTGAGCGTGGCTATATTACAAACTCCTCCCCTTTAGACACGTCTGTTCCAGACATGCCCATTTCATTATTGGGGAGAAGGGGAGGGAGAGCACAAACTTTATTTTGATGTAAAGGACTAACACAAACTCTTATTTTAAATAAAGATATTTATTTGACCATAATACTGTCACATTGGCACATATATACTTAAACACACTGACACACACACACACACACACACACACACACACACACACACACTTATACACATTGACACACACACTGACACACACACTTATACACATTGACACACACACTGACACACACACTTATACACATTGACACACACACATACACACACACACCTATACACAATGACACACACTTATACACATTGACACACACACACTTCTACACATAGGCACACATATACTTAAACACACTGCCACACACACACACACTCACTTATACACATTGACACACACACTTATACACATTGACACACACACTTATACACATTGACACACAATTATACACATTGACACACACACACACTTATACACGTTGACACACACACACACACACTTATACTCATTGACACACACACTTATACACATTGACACACACACTTATACATATTGACACACACATAAACATTGGCACACACACTGACACACACACACACACACACTTATACACATTGACACACACACACACAGACACACACACACACAACCTATACACATTGACACACACTTATACACATTGACACACACACACTTATACACATTGACACACACACACCTATACACATTGACACACACTTATACACATTGGCACACATATACTTAAACACACTGACACACACACTTATACACATTGACACACACACACTTATACACATTGACACACACACACTTATACACATTGACACACACACACTTATACACACATTGACACACACTTATACACATTGTCACACACACACTTATCCACATTGACACACACACACACACACACACACACACAACCTATACACATTGACACACACTTATACACATTGACACACACACACTTATACACATTGACACACACACACACCTATACACATTGACACACACTTATACACATTGGCACACATATACTTAAACACACTGACACACACACTTATACACATTGACACACACACACTTATACACATTGACACACACACACTTATACACACACTGACACACACTTATACACATTGTCACACACACACTTATACACATTGACACACACACTTATACACATTGTCACACACACACTTATCCACATTGACCCACACACTTATACACATTGTCACACACACACACACTTATACACATTGACACACACACTTATACACATTGTCACACACACACTTATACACATTGACACACACACTTATACACATTGACACACACTTATACACATTGTCACACACACACTTATACACATTGACACACACACACTTATACACACACTGACACACACTTATACACATTGTCACACACACACTTATACACATTGACACACAGACTTATACACATTGTCACACACACACTTATACACATTGACACACACACTTATACACATTGACACACACACTTATACCCATTGTCACACACACACTTATACACATTGACACACACACTTATACACACACTGACACACACTTATACACATTGTCACACACACACTTATACACATTGACACACACACTTATACACATTGTCACACACACACTTATACACATTGACCCACACACTTATACACATTGTCACACACACACACTTATACACATTGACACACACACTTATACACATTGACACACACACTTATACACATTGTCACACACACACTTATACACATTGACACACACACTTATA
>CM069859.1:221467734-221520234 GCA_036172795.1 Pelodytes ibericus
GATCAGTGTGTATATATAATAATGTTATGGCTGATCAGTGTATATATATAATAATGATATGGCTGATCTGTGTATATATATATATTATGTTATGGCTGATCAGTGTATATATATAATAATGTTACAACTGTTCAGTGTATATATATATAATAATGTTATGGCTAATCAGTGTATATATATATAATGTTATGGCTGATTGGTGCATATATATAATAATGTTATGGCTGATCGTTGTTTATATATAATAATGTTATGGCTGATCGGTGTATATATATATAATGTTATGGCTGATCGGTGCATATAAATAATAATGTTATGGCTGATCGGTGTATATATATATAATGTTATGGCTGATCAGTGTATATATATATATATATATATATATAATGTTATGGCTGATCAGTGTATATATATAATAATGTTATGGCTGATCGGTATATATATAATAATGTTATGGCTAATTGGTGTATATATATAATAATGTTATGGCTGATCAGTGTATATATATATATTATGTTATGGCTGATCAGTGTATATATATATAATAATGTTATTGCTGATCGGTGTATATATGTAGTAATGTTATGGCTGATCAGTGTATATATATAATAATGATATGGCTGATCAGTGTATATATATATTATGTTATGGCTGATCAGTGTATATATATAATAATGTTGTGGATGATCGGTGTATATATGTAGTAATGTTATGGCTGATCAGTGTAAATATATAATAATGTTACAACTGTTCAGTGTATATATATATAATAATGTTATGGCTAATCAGTGTATATATATATAATGTTATGGCTGATTGGTGCATATATATAATAATGTTATGGCTGATCGTTGTTTATATATAATAATGTTATGGCTGATCGGTGTATATATATATAATGTTATGGCTGATCGGTGCATATAAATAATAATGTTATGGCTGATCGGTGTATATATATATAATGTTATGGCTGATCAGTGTATATATATATATTATGTTATGGCTGATCAGTGTATATATATAATAATGTTACAACTGTTCAGTGTATATATATATAATAATGTTATGGCTAATCAGTGTATATATATATAATGTTATGGCTGATTGGTGCATATATATAATAATGTTATGGCTGATCGTTGTTTATATATAATAATGTTATGGCTGATCGGTGTATATATATATAATGTTATGGCTGATCGGTGCATATAAATAATAATGTTATGGCTGATCGGTGTATATATATATAATGTTATGGCTGATCAGTGTATATATATATATATATATATATATAATGTTATGGCTGATCAGTGTATATATATAATAATGTTATGGCTGATCGGTATATATATAATAATGTTATGGCTAATTGGTGTATATATATAATAATGTTATGGCTGATCAGTGTATATATATATATTATGTTATGGCTGATCAGTGTATATATATATAATAATGTTATTGCTGATCGGTGTATATATGTAGTAATGTTATGGCTGATCAGTGTATATATATAATAATGATATGGCTGATCAGTGTATATATATATTATGTTATGGCTGATCAGTGTATATATATAATAATGTTGTGGATGATCGGTGTATATATGTAGTAATGTTATGGCTGATCAGTGTAAATATATAATAATGTTATGACTGATCAGTATATATATATATATATATATATATATATAATGTTAAGGCTGATCAGTGTGTATATATAATAATGTTATGGCTGATCAGTGTATATATATAATAATGATATGGCTGATCTGTGTATATATATATATATATTATGTTATGGCTGATCAGTGTATATATATAATAATGTTATGGCTGATCGGTGTATATATATATAATAATGTTATGGCTGATCAGTATATATATATATATAATGTTATGGCTGATCAGTGCATATATATTATAAAGTTATGCCTGATTGGTGTATATATGTAATAATGTTATGGCTGATCAGTGTATATATATATATATATATATATATATATATATAATGTTATGGCTGATCTGTGTATATATATATATAATAATGTTATGGCTGATCGGTGTGTATATATATAATAATGTTATGGCTGATCAGTGTATATATATAATAATGTTATGGCTGATCAGTGTATATATATAATAATGTTATGGCTGATCGGTGTATATATGTAATAATGTTATGGCTGATCAGTGTATATATATATAATAATGTTATGGCTGATCGGTGTATATATATAATAATGTTATGGCTGATCAGTGTATATATATGTAATAATGTTATGGCTGATCGGTGTATATATATAATAATGTTATGGCTGATCGGTGTATATATATAATAATGTTATGGCTGATCAGTGTATATATATATAATAATGTTATGGCTGATCAGTGTATATATATATAATAATGTTATGGCTGATCAGTGTATATATATATAATAATGTTATGGCTGATCGGTGTATATATATATAATAATGTTATGGCTGATCAGTGTATATATATATAATAATGTTATGGCTGATCGGTGTATATATATAATAATGTTATGGCTGATCAGTGTATATATATGTAATAATGTTATGGCTGATCGGTGTATATATATAATAATGTTATGGCTGATCGGTGTATATATATAATAATGTTATGGCTGATCAGTGTATATATATATAATAATGTTATGGCTGATCAGTGTATATATATATAATAATGTTATGGCTGATCAGTGTATATATATATAATAATGTTATGGCTGATCGGTGTATATATATAATAATGTTATGGCTGATCAGTGTATATATATATAATAATGTTATGGCTGATCGGTGTATGTTTTAGTTGTGTCTGTGTAGTCGCCTGTTTATGACATCACTTGTGGCTTGAAATGCAAATTACACATTCCCACTGAAAATGAGTTCATTTGGATATAAAGCCACACATGATGTAATAAGCCGGAGACCCCCACAGACACATTTAAAACCTATGTCTCTCTCATTTTCTGAATTTGCAGCAATTCTGCCAACACAACGTATAGACCATTTTTCATCATTATTATTCTCTGCCGTTACAGTGTAAGAAATATTTAGAGTCTCTTTAAAAAATCCATTAACAGGTTTATAAAAATGCAATAAAAAAAAAATGTTTTTTTTAGACTCCCCTCTGGTATATTTTTCCAGCCCCACGCCTTGCTAAAGGGCCACACGAGTGGAAGAAGACAGATCTCTCAGAGCCTCATACATCACCGCGCCTGACTCCCGATTTGGAAAGCTTTCCATTACTTGTTAATACGTTAAATCCCGGGGCACACTGAAGGCAGAAGTGTTTTTACAGGTGGAAGAGACAAGATTCACTCATTTTTGGCAGATCCTGAGTATCAGTCATTTCCATACCAGTCCCACCGAGGTGTGTGCACCCCCTTATGAAAAGCGCTGTATTCTCTCTATGAAGCGCGCTAATCATTCTTGCAAATGAACAGAGATTATTCCTTACCCCCCGACTTAGATTTTCTGACCACAAGGAGAGCACGAGAGCAGGGATAATAAATCATGTCAGTTTTATTTCTTTATTTGCTTTTTAGAAAAAAAAACCTTAATAATTATGGATTTTATTGCCAGCTTTTTTTTTTCTTCCATTTTTCCTACTATATAATGTGTCATTTAATTTAAAGTTTTTCCCCGCCTGTTACTTAATACGCTAGAAATATAAAATTCTGGTTTCATAGGAGTTTTTTTTTTTTTATTGAAGTCCTGGACAGACACAAGTCCTTACAGCTGAACTACAAATCTAAATATCCTCAGCCAGTTTTACAAACATCAGAACTCAGGTGAGAATGTTAAACCTTCTCCCACCAGCTGAGTCAGAATCCGAAACGCGTCCTGTGGGGTGTTTTTTTTTTTAGTGCTAACAGTACTAAATTGTTCAATAACCTGGCCAGGTGAGCAAACCCAGTGGGTAAGGGATTTTTAAATATCTTGTGTGTTTTTTTATATTGCATAATTGTGACTTTTTTTTTATGTACTTTTAATAATGTATGTATTATATCCATGTGACCACCTATTTATACTCAGTTAGTGGCCTTGGATGTCTTGCTATGTGTTTATATATGCACATTTTTTTTGTATAATAAATTTATATTTTATACATAGCTGTCTCCGGAGTTTGTATTACTATTCTGTATTTTATACATAGCTTTCTCACTTATAATCATTTGCTCCTAACTTACCCCTGTTATATCTTTTAGACCCGATGATAAACATGCGCATTTAGGGAGTGGCTTCGGAGGGGGGGGGGCGTGCCTGCTCTTCAACACATGCGCGTCCGCACAGTCTCTTAAAGTGACCATGTACATTAGACACCGGAGAATGCAAATCAGGTTCGCAGGATAGTGAGACTGTTTTGGGACAGTTTAGGGGGTGGGGTTGGACCCCTAGGGTATGTACCTGGATGATAAAAGGCAGGGTCCAGCACTGAGGCGGCTATTTCCCCAGTAGGGATTTTGTTAATTAAAAAGGGAATTGCAGGGGCCTGAGAATGGAATTTCACACTTAGGGCCAAAGTAGCAGAGTTATAGCTGAAGGGGAGGATTTTCCAAGTCGGCTACTTTGGCCTTAAGTTTGCAACTCCCTTCTCAATTCCATCTTTCATGGAAAAAAAAAGTCCTTAATCTCTAGAAAGTGACCAACCATTGGACACACTCCAACACACAGGAGAGAATCAGGCAACAAGAGGGTTTGCTATATCTATGGTTTACTCATGGGCTTGACAAATGGCTTCTAACCTTTTAGATTGGTTTACACAGAACTGTATGGAAGGTCCTTTTCCCTGGCTCCTAAAAAACAGCCAGGCTGGCTCCTGAATGGGTCTGTCTGGCTCCTAAAGTCTACAGTCAATTTGGCAAGCCCTGGCATACTTAAGGTCATAAAGCTCTCGATATTTGGTAGGTCAAAGGTTGTATCGGGTGTACAAAGGTCAGCTCTGGGGCAAGGTTCTAATCGTGCCGCAGTCACCACAAAAACCAGTGCCATGTTCTTGCGGACTGAGCCACTTTTAGAATATTGGACCCAAATCATCATTTACACACTAGTATTATAGGCATTTCTGCTTATTTTTTTTTTGCTTTTCTTAATGTTGATCTACTTTATTTCTATTTATTTTTATGTATTTTATTAATATTTTATTTTTTACTTGATTATTATTTTTTTCATTGTATCAAACTTTGGGAGGACAGGTATTATCGCAAAAGGAAAATAATCCAAGCAACATGATTTCATACTCTCACTTAAACACCAGATTAAGAGCAAACTCTCAGTTCAGTGTCACTTTTCTATTAAATAAGTCTGTGGTGTCCTCCTGTTTATGACATCATCAGTGGCTTCTCACATGCAAACTATTTTCAACGGGAAATGGTTCACTAGCATGCCAAGCCACAATATGATGTCATAAACAGGCGACACCACAGACACCTTTCAAATATATATATTTTTTTATCATAATGTATGTACGTGTTTGCAGTTCTACACACATAAATATATATATACGTTCTTATATTCACAGTATAAACAATGGTGAGGAGACAGAGTAACAGATAATCAGCAGTTGCCATACATTAAAAGATGCAATAACTAAAAACAAAAATATAGAAAGAAATTAAACATTTAAATGTAAACATGTATTTCCCCCTCAGAGCTATAGTGAATTAATCACCCATATCACATACTCATTGTAATATTTTAAAAGGTAGAATATGTTTTTTAGTGAGTACATAACATATTTTCACCATATGTGTTCGTGGGAAGCTTTACCTCCCTACACAAAGCCTTAAAAACAGGCAATAAAGAAGAAAAAAAAAAAAAAGAATAAGTCTCAAATAAATCTGCTTCTAGTCAGCAACTGTAAATAATAAAGACAAAGTGGCAGTGTCCAAGTTTTCCAGAACAAAAGCCAGACCAGAAGACATAGGTAGATATTTATATTTCACAAACTCACACACACAAAAAACTTAGTTTAGGAGAAAAAAAAATTAAAAAATAAAAATATTACTGGAAAAAAAAAAAGAATTATGCTTCAGGGCTGGTATCCAGATATTAAAAGCAAGATTTCAAAATAGCTGTGGAATTGGAGGAAACTTAATGTATGATGCAAGTAATGTCGTCCACCAGCTGGAAAGTGATAACCACAGTAACAAAGACTGTTGTACAGTATTACAATGCAGGCCTGGCTTCTAGGGGTCTGCCCAATATGACCTGAACTGGCCCCAAATGGATCCAAACTGGGGCTTGTTGGGGAATTGTGGAGAAATTCGCAATACTGCTACTTAATACGGCCGATTTTGGCTCAAAATCAGAAATTTCTGTTATTTTCCTCCCGTGATCATTTCAGGGAACTTGGCCTGGGAATCCTATGGATTCCCCCTCCTCCCAAGGGTCCGAAAGCTCCCGGAATTGACAGTTATATAGTTTAACCTAAAAGTGATGAAGAATGCTAAAAAAAATTGAAAAATAAAAATATAATAATGTACAAATAGACTTTATGAATGTTATAATGTTTATTTCTGCTTATATTTTTGCTTTTCTTAATGTTGATTTACTTTATTTCTATTTATTTACATGTATTTTATTAATATTTTATTTTTACTTTATTATAATTTTTTTTATTGTATTAAACTTCGGGCCATTTTGGGAGACAATAACCAAATCCCCAAGATGGCCAAATCCATTTACATGTTGTTTAGAATCTTTGATCTTCATAGCTCTATCAGGGGGCGGACATGTTATTTAGAATCTTTGCTCTGTATAGCTCTATCAGGGGGTGGACATGTTGTTTAGAATCTTTGCTCTGTATAGCTCTATCAGGGGGCAGACATGTTGTTTAGAATCTTTACTCTGTATAGCTCTATGAGGGGCGGAAATGTTGTTTAGAATCTTTGCTCTGTATAGCTCTATCATGGGGCAAACAAGTTGTTTAGAATCTTTGCTCTGTATAGCTCTATCAGGAGGTGTTTAGAATCTTTGCTCTGTATAGCTCTATCAGGGGCCAGACAAGTTGTTTAGAAACTTTGCTCTGTATAGCTCTATCAGGGGGCAGACAAGTTGTTTAGAATCTTTGCTCTGTATAGCTCTATCAGGAGATGTTTAGAATCTTTGCACTGTATAGCTCTATCAGGGGTGGACATGTTGTTTAGAATCTTTGCTCGGTATAGTTCTATCAGGGGGCGGACATGTTGTTTAGAATCTTTGCTCTGTATAGCTCTATCAGGGGGCGGACATGTTGTTTAGAATCTTTGCTCTGTAAAGCTCTATCAGGGGGCGGACATGTTGTTTAGAATCTTTGCTCGGTATAGTTCTATCAGGGGGCGGACATGTTGTTTAGAATCTTTGCTCTGTATAGCTCTATCAGGGGGCGGACATGTTGTTTAGAATCTTTGCTCTGTATAGCTCTATCAGGAGGCAGACATGTTGTTTAGAATCTTTGCTCTGTATAGCTCTATCAGGGGGCAGACATGTTGTTTAGAATCTTTGCACTGTATAGCTCTATCAGGGGTGGACATGTTGTTTAGAATCTTTGCTCGGTATAGCTCTATCAGGGGGTGGACATGTTGTTTAGAATCTTTGCTCTGTATAGCTCTATCAGGGGGCGGACATGTTGTTTTGAATCTTTGCTCTGTATAGCTCTATCAGGGGGTGGACATGTTGTTTTGAATCTTTGCTCTGTATAGCTCTATCAGGGGGTGGACATGTTGTTTAGAATCTTTGCTCTGTATAGCTCTATCAGGTGTGGACATGTTGAATCTTGGGTCAGATCTTCCTTCATCCTTGGTTGGAACTGATGCATCTAAAACCCAACATTCTAAACAAGATATCCGCCCCCTGATAGAGCTATGTTAAGCAAAGAGGAATCAATAGACACTTCATTTGTATCCTTACAATAAAGCATTTCTATTTAAGATATCTTCACTTGATACAATCTTTCAATTCAAAAGTAATTCCTTTTTTTTTGCCAGCAGTTGTCCACTCTTTGTTCAGATGTCTTCTTTGTGGAAGAAATCCACCAGATCTACTGTAATCTTCTAATTAGATGACATTTACATTCCCTTTCACAGTCAGGGGCCATGACTTCCAACAAAAACATTGAGATATTCTTCCTTCAAACAAATACTCTTATCAACAATACATCTTTGAGAATACAGTGAGTGAATGAGTCAGTCAAAGACACATGGGAATCTGTTTAAAACTTCTTCAGAATGAAAACCCTTCTTTCTTTCTATTTCTTTTTAGCTACCGTCAGGCAGATAACGTGATCAGCATGCAATTTTAACATTTATTTATGAAATCGGAGACGGCTACAGTAAAAACCCGTTATACTATCATTTAGACTGTGCTTAAGATTCGGTAAGGCTTGAGAGAGTGCTTCCTGCAACACGCTGTATGATTCCCAAAATAGAATGTTTGATTTGCAGATCCATCAGGGTGACAGAATAAATAAATCGGATCACATTCAGCCTGAAATGTCTGGCGAAGTCACTGACCGTTGCATCTCATGCTAAGGTTTGTAAATAAGAGAGTGTGTTTTACTCTCCGAGACCTGCTTGGTCTCTGGGATACTTGGCAGATATGTCTTGATTCCTTTTTTTTCTGGCTGTACTTTCTGAATAGTCTGGGATGTTGAAAAAAAAAAATATTTTATTTTGTGTTAGCTATAAGTAAATCAAGATAAATTAGGTGTATCTGTGAACATGTTCAATTTTTATTTCATTTTTTGAAAAAACATAATTATTGATATCTTTTAAACTTAAGGAAAAATCTACAGGATCATTTACATTTTATATATATATATATATATATATATATATATATATATATATATATATATATATAATATATATATATATATATATATAATATATATATATATATATATATATATATATATATATATATATATATATATATATATATATATAAATATATATACAGTGGGGCAAAAAAATATTTAGTCAGCTACCAATTGTGCAAGTTCTCCCACTTAAAAAGATGAGTGAGGCCTGTAATTTTCATTATAGGTATACTTCAACTATGAGAGACAGAATGGGGGGGAAAGAATCCAGGAAATCACATTGTAGGACTTTTAATGAATTCATTGGTAAATTCCTTGGTAAAATAAGTATTTGGTCACCTACAAACAAGCCAGATTTCTGTCTCTCACAGACCTGTAACTTCTTCTGTAAGAGGCTCCTCTGTCCTCCACTCGTTACCTGTATTAATGGCACCTGTTTGAACTTGTTATCAGTATAAAAGACACCTGTCCACAACCTCAAACAGTCACACTCCAAACTCCACTATGGCCAAGACCAAAGAGCTGACGAAGGACACCAGAAACAACATTGTAGACCTGCACCAGGCTGGGAAGACTGAATCTGCAATAGGCAAGCAGCTTGGTGTGAAGACATCAACTGTGGGAGCAATTATTAGAAATTGGAAGACATACAAGACCACTGATAATCTCCCTCGATCTGGAGCTCCACGCAAGGTCAAAATGATCACAAGAAGGGTGAGCAAAAATCCCAGAACCACACGGGGGGACACAGTGAATGACCTGCAGAGAGCTGGGACCAAAGTAACAAAGGCTACCATCAGTAACACACTACTCCGCCAGGGACTCAAATCCTGCCAGACGTGTCCCCCTGCTTAATCCAGTACATCTCCGGGCCCGTCTGAAGTTTGCTAGAGAGCATTTGGATGATCCAGAAGAGGATTGGGAGAATGTCATATGGTCAGATGAAACCAAAGTAGAACTTTTTGGTAAAAACTCAACTCGTCGTGTTTGGAGGAGAAAGAATGCTGAGTTGCATCCAAAGAACACCATACCTACTGTGAAGCATGGGGCTGGAAACATCATGTTTTGGGGCTGTTTTTCTGCAAAGGGACCAGGACGACTGATCCGTGTAAAGGAAAGAATGGATGGGGCCATGTATCATGAGATTGTGAGTGAAAACCATCAGCAAGGGCAGGATGAAACGTGGCTGGGTCTTTCAGCATGACAATGATCCCAAACACACCGCCCGGGCAATGATGAGTGGCTTCGTAAGAAGCATTTCAAGGTCCTGCAGTGGCCTAGCCAGTCTCCAGATCTCAACCCCATAGAAAATCTTAGGAGGGAGTTGAAAGTCCATGTTGCCCAGCGACAGCCCCAAAACATCACTGCTCTAGAGGAGATCGGAATGGAGGAATCGGCCAAAATACCAGCAACAGTGTGTGAAAACCTTGTGAAGACTTACAGAAAACGTTTGACCTCTATCATTGCCAACAAAGGGTATATAACAAAGTATTGAGATGAACTTTTGTTATTGAGCAAATACTTATTTTCCACCATAATTTGCAAATAATATATATATATATATATATATATATATATATATATATATATATATATATATATATATATATATTATATACACTTAATCTACCTTTACAACAGTTTGTAGGTCTGCTGTTTATTGAAAAACATGAAAGGAAGTAAACAAGAGGCAGGGCTGGCTAACTCTTCAGCAGTTTTCATGCTCCCCTCTGAGAAGGTGTGCAAGCCTCTTTCTGATGTACCCAGCTGTTTCCAGTGCTTGGAATGTAGTGGGCGAGGTTTTAGCCAGCGCTGTGTGCTGTGATGCACTATAAGAAGGAGGGGCTTGGAGAGATGGGCAGGACTGTTGCTATAGCAATAGCAATATATATTCACTATATTTGCATTTTTTAGGAGACAGGAAGAGTTGAGCACAGATCTGCTGAGTTTTCTTTACTTTACATGAGACAGCACTTACCTAAACAATATTTATTTAGTAGACACTTTAGTAAATAGGTTGCAGCTGGAAATCACCCAATATGTCTTCTCATAGCCACAGCAGAGATTTAGCATACTTGTTTTTCAAAAGTCGGCTGTGGTGTTCAGCTCTAGCCTCACATTCCTGTTGGTACATCAATCTCATCTTCACCTGCTTCACAATTACCACACCTAACTGACCACACAACTACTTGTGCTTCTCTATCAACTCGGCATGGAACTGTTCTTGGCTGCCCACCATTATTATACTGGTTTCTGATGTGCTTGGCTGATGATGACCAATGGGATCCACCACCCTGGGGGCATGCTGCACTAAAAGAGGAAGATGTTTAGGACATTGCAATACAGAATGCAGGCAGCACATTGTCTTACAGTTCAGGTGCTTTGTCACCTGAACCCTTAACTATGGTACATTGACAATCCCAATACTAGTGAACAACTCATAACAATCTAACTTTGTCTCTGCAGTAATCATAGTATTCACAGAATCGGTTAGCAGTAATATAGCACATGCTGAACTCATGTCATGCTAATTCTGTGAGTAATATGTACATAGATTGCATGTCAGAGGTAGCCAACTACATTTTAACATCAGAGATTAATTATGTGGTGCATCTTCCTTGGGTGGTGGATCCCTTGGCCTACACACTGGAATAAACCCAAGATGGGAGGTGGTGCAGTTTGGTCTGTTGGAGATGAAGAAGAATGTATTGTTAATGTTGAGTGCATACAGCTGGATGCAGAACACATCAACATCTTCACTGGGCTTCATTCATGAAAGAGAGAATGGAATTCAAAGGTTAAAGGTCATGTTAGTTATGAGTTAGAATCATTCTGAAGAGCTGCTGAGATTGAGAATGTTTCAAGTCATCTTTTGTACATAGCTTGAGATCATTCACAAATCCATGCAATTCCCATTATCTAGTTTCTACTACTGGAGACTTGCACATGTATTTGTATGTTTGACAAGGTCGCTGGCACTGAGGCCAACTGAGCTGTCTGACCTGGTGAAGTCCGTGTAAGAGCTACTGAGACTTTTGGAGGTTCGTTATAATAATACATTACATTACATTAACATTTATTTATATAGTGCCAACAATTTACAAAGCGCTAGGGACAGAACATAGAAGGGAACTACATGTTAAGTTAGACAAACAAGAACTGACTGATGCATGAGGTAGAGAGCCTGGCTCACAGAGCTTACAATCTAGAGGAACAGAATGATACATGAGGTAGAGAGCCCTGCTCACAGAGCTTACAATCTAGAGGAACGGGAATTACAGACTGCGTTATATGAACAGAGACAGACCGATACATGAGGTAGAGAGCATTGCTCACAGAGCTTACAATCTAGAGGAATAGAATGATACAAGAGGTAGACAGCCCTGCTCACAGAGCTTACAATCTAGATAAAAGGGAATTACAGACTGCGTTATATGAACAGAGACAGACTGATACATGAGGTAGAGAGCCTTGCTCACAGAGCTTACAGTCTAGATAAAAGGGAATTACAGACTGCGTTATATGAACAGAGACAGACCGATACATGAGGTAGAGAGCCTGGCTAGCAGAGCTTACAATCTAGAGGAATAGAATGATACAAGAGGTAGACAGCCCTGCTCACAGAGCTTACAATCTAGATAAAAGGGAATTACAGACTGCGTTATATGAACAGAGACAGACTGATACATGAGGTAGAGAGCCCTGCTCACAGAGCTTACAATCTAGATAAAAGGGAATTACAGACTGCGTTATATGAACAGAGACAGAGTGATACATGAGGTAGAGAGCCCTGCTCACAGAGCTTACAATCTAGATAGAAGGGAATTACAGACTGTGTTATATGAACAGAGACAGACTGATACATGAGGTAGAGAGCCTTGCTCACACAGCTTACAATCTAGATAGAAGGGAATTACAGACTGTGTTATATGAACAGAGACAGACTGATACATGAGGTAGAGAGCCTTGCTCACAGAGCTTACAATCTAGATAAAAGGGAATTACAGACTGTGTTATATGAACAGAGACAGACTGATACATGAGGTAGAGAGCCCTGCTCACACAGCTTACAATCTAGATAGAAGGGAATTACAGACTGTGTTATATGAACAGAGACAGACTGATACATGAGGTAGAGATCCCTGCTCACAGAGCTTACAATCTAGATAAAAGGAATTACAGACTGCGTTATATGAACAGAGACAGACTGATACATGAGGTAGAGAGCCTTGCTCGCAGAGCTTACAATCTAGATAAAAGGGAATTACAGACTGTGTTATATGAACAGAGACAGACTGATACATGAGGTAGAGAGCCCTGCTCACAGTGCTTACAATCTAGATAAATGGGAATTACAGACTGCGTTATATGAACAGAGACAAACTGATACATGAGGTAGAGAGCCTTGCTCACAGAGCTTACAATCTAGATAAAAGGGAATTACAGACTGTGTTATATGAACAGAGACAGACTGATACATGAGGTAGAGAGCCCTGCTCACACAGCTTACAATCTAGATAGAAGGGAATTACAGACTGTGTTATATGAACAGAGACAGACTGATACATGAGGTAGAGAGCCTTGCTCACAGAGCTTACAATCTAGATAAAAGGGAATTACAGACTGCGTTATATGAACAGAGACAGACTGATACATGAGGTAGAGAGCCTGGCTCACAGAGCTTACAATCTAGATAAAAGGGAATTACAGACTATGTTATATGAACACAGAAAGACTGATACATGAGGTAGAGAGCCCTGCTCACAGAGCTTACAATCTAGATAAAAGGGAATTACAGACTGCGTTATATGAACACAGACAGACTGATACATGATGTAGAGAGCCTTGTGCGCAGAGCTTACAATCTAGATAAAAGGGAATTACAGACTGTGTTATATGAACAGAGACAGACTGATACATGAGGTAGAGAGCCTTGCTCGCAGAGCTTACAATCTAGATAAAAGGCAATTACAGACTGCGTTATATGAACAGAGACAGACTGATACATGATGTAGAAAGCCTCGCTCACAGAGCTTACAATCTAGATAGAAGGGAATTACAGACTGTGTTATATGAACAGAGACAGACTGATACATGAGGTAGAGAGCCCTGCTCACAGAGCTTACAATCTAGATAAAAGGGAATTACAGACTGTGTTATATGAACAGAGACAGACTGATACACGAGGTAGAGAGCCTTGCTCACAGAGCTTACAATCTAGATAAAAGGGAATTACAGACTGTGTTATATGAACAGAGACAGACTGATACATGAGGAAGAGAGCCCTGCTCACAGAGCTTACAATCTAGATAAAAGGGAATTACAGACTGTGTTATATGAACAGAGACAGACTGATACATGATGTAGAGAGCCCTGCTCACAGAGACAGACTGATACATGAGGTAGAGAGCCCTGCTCACAGAGCTTACAATCTAGATAAAAGGGAATTACAGACTGTGTTATATGTACAGAGACAGACTGATACATGAGGGAGAGAGCCCTGCTCACAGAGCTTACAATCTAGATAAAAGGGAATTACAGACTGTGTTATATGAACAGAGACAGACTGATCCATGAGGTAGAGAGCCTTGCTCACAGAGCTTACAATCTAAATAAAAGGGAATTACAGACTGTGTTATATGAACAGAGACAGACTGATACATGAGGTAGAGAGCCTTGCTCACAGAGCTTACAATCTAAATAAAAGGGAATTACAGACTGTGTTATATGAACACAGACAGACTGATACATGAGGTAGAGAGCCCTGCTCACAGAGCTTACAATCTAGATAAAAGGGAATTACAGACTGTGTTATATGAACAGAGACAGACTGACACATGAGGTAGAGAGCCCTGCTCACAGAGCTTACAATCTAAATAAAAGGGAATTACAGACTGTGTTATATGAACAGAGACAGACTGATACATGAGGTAGAGAGCCCTGCTCACAGAGCTTACAATCTAGATAAAAGGGAATTACAGTCTGTGTTATATGAACAGAGACAGACTGATACATGAGGTAGAGAGCCCTGCTCACAGAGCTTACAATCTAGATAAAAGGGAATTACAGTCTGTGTTATATGAACAGAGACAGACTGATACATGAGGTAGAGAGCCCTGCTCACAGAGCTTACAATCTAGATAAAAGGGAATTACAGACTGTGTTATATGAACAGAGACAGACTGATACATGAGGTAGAGAGCCTTGCTCACAGAACTTACAATCTAGATAAAAGGGAATTACAGACTGCGTTATATGAACAGAGACAGACTGATACATGAGGTAGAGAGCCCTGCTCACAGAGCTTACAATCTAGATAAAAGGGAATTACAGACTGTGTTATATGAACAGAGACAGACTGATACATGAGGTAGAGAGCCTTGCTCACAGAACTTACAATCTAGATAAAAGGGAATTACAGACTGTGTTATATGAACAGAGACAGACTGATACATGAGGTAGAGAGCCCTGCTCACAGAGCTTACAATCTAGATAAAAGGGAATTACAGTCTGTGTTATATGAACAGAGACAGACTGATACATGAGGTAGAGAGACTTGCTCACAGAGCTTACAATCTAGATAAAAGGGAATTACAGACTGCGTTATATGAACAGAGACAGACTGATACATGAGGTAGAGAGACCTGCTCACAGAGCTTACAGTCTAGATAGAAGGGAATTACAGGCTGCGTTATATGAACACAGACAGACTGATACATGAGGTAGAGAGCCTTGCTCACAGAGCTTACAATCTAGATAAAAGGGAATTACAGACTGCGTTATATGAACACAGACAGACTGATACATGAGGTGGAGAGCCCTGCTCACAGAGCTTACAATCTAGATAAAAGGGAATTACAGACTGCGTTATATGAACAGAGACAGACTGATACATGAGGTAGAGAGCCTTGCTCACAGAGCTTACAATCTAGATAAAAGGGAATTACAGACTGCGTTATATGGACAGAGACAGACTGATACATGAGGTAGAGAGCCCTGCTCACAGAGCTTACAATCTAGATAAAAGGGAATTACAGACTGTGTTATATGAACAGAGACAGACTGATACATGAGGTAGAGAGCCCTGCTCACAGAGCTTACAATCTAGATAAAAGGGAATTACAGACTGCGTTATATGAACAGAGACAGACTGATACATGAGGTAGAGAGCCCTGCTCACAGAGCTTACAATCTAGATAAAAGGGAATTACAGACTGTGTTATATGAACAGAGACAGACTGATACATGAGGTAGAGAGCCCTGCTCACAGAGCTTACAGTCTAGATAGAAGGGAATTACAGGCTGCGTTATATGAACACAGACAGACTGATACATGAGGTAGAGAGCCTTGCTCACAGAGCTTACAATCTAGATAAAAGGGAATTACAGACTGCGTTATATGAACAGAGACAGACTGATACATGAGGTAGAGAGCCCTGCTCACAGAGCTTACAGTCTAGATAGAAGGGAATTACAGGCTGCGTTATATGAACACAGACAGACTGATACATGAGGTAGAGAGCCTTGCTCACAGAGCTTACAATCTAGATAAAAGGGAATTACAGACTGCGTTATATGAACACAGACAGACTGATACATGAGGTGGAGAGCCCTGCTCACAGAGCTTACAATCTAGATAAAAGGGAATTACAGACTGTGTTATATGAACAGAGACAGACTGATACATGAGGAAGAGAGCCCGGCTCATAGAGCTTACAATCTAGATAAAAGGGAATTACAGACTGTGTTATATGAACAGAGACAGACTGATACATGAGGTAGAGAGCCCTGCTCACAGAGCTTACAATCTAGATAAAAGGGAATTACAGACTGTGTTATATGAACAGAGACAGACTGATACATGAGGTAGAGATCCCTGCTCACAGAGCTTACAGTCTAGATAAAAGGGAATTACAGACTGTGTTATGTGAACAGAGACAGACTGATACATGAGGTAGAGAGCCTTGCTCACAGAGCTTACAATCTAGATAAAAGGGAATTACAGACTGTATTATATGAACAGAGACAGACTGATACATGAGGTAGAGAGCCCTGCTCACAGAGCTTACAATCTAGATAAAAGGGAATTACAGACTGCGTTATATGAACAGAGACAGACTGATACATGAGGTAGAGAGCCTTGCTCACAGAGCTTACAATCTAGATAAAAGGGAATTACAGACTGTGTTATATGAACAGACAGACTGATACATGAGGTAGAGAGCCTTGCTCACAGAGCTTACAATCTAGATAAAAGGGAATTACAGACTGCGTTATATGAACAGAGACAGACTGATACATGAGGTAGAGAGCCTTGCTCACAGAGCTTACAATCTAGATAAAAGGGAATTACAGACTGTGTTATATGAACAGAGACAGACTGATACATGAGGTAGAGAGACCTGCTCACAGAGCTTACAGTCTAGATAGAAGGGAATTACAGGCTGCGTTATATGAACACAGACAGACTGATACATGAGGTAGAGAGCCTTGCTCACAGAGCTTACAATCTAGATAAAAGGGAATTACAGACTGCGTTATATGAACACAGACAGACTGATACATGAGGTGGAGAGCCCTGCTCACAGAGCTTACAATCTAGATAAAAGGGAATTACAGACTGCGTTATATGAACAGAGACAGACTGATACATGAGGTAGAGAGCCTTGCTCACAGAGCTTACAATCTAGATAAAAGGGAATTACAGACTGCGTTATATGGACAGAGACAGACTGATACATGAGGTAGAGAGCCCTGCTCACAGAGCTTACAATCTAGATAAAAGGGAATTACAGACTGTGTTATATGAACAGAGACAGACTGATACATGAGGTAGAGAGCCCTGCTCACAGAGCTTACAATCTAGATAAAAGGGAATTACAGACTGTGTTATATGAACAGAGACAGACTGATACATGTGGTAGAGAGCCCTGCTCACAGAGCTTACAATCTAGATAAAAGGGAATTACAGACTGTGTTATATGAACAGAGACAGACTGACACATGAGGTAGAGAGCCTTGCTCACAGAGCTTACAATCTAGATAAAAGGGAATTACAGACTGTGTTATATGAACAGAGACAGACTGATACATGAGGTAGAGAGCCCTGCTCACAGAGCTTACAGTCTAGATAGAAGGGAATTACAGGCTGCGTTATATGAACACAGACAGACTGATACATGAGGTAGAGAGCCCTGCTCACAGAGCTTACAATCTAGATAAAAGGGAATTACAGACTGTGTTATATGAACAGAGACAGACTGATACATGTGGTAGAGAGCCCTGCTCACAGAGCTTACAATCTAGATAAAAGGGAATTACAGACTGTGTTATATGAACAGAGACAGACTGACACATGAGGTAGAGAGCCTTGCTCACAGAGCTTACAATCTAGATAAAAGGGAATTACAGACTGTGTTATATGAACAGAGACAGACTGATACATGAGGTAGAGAGCCCTGCTCACAGAGCTTACAGTCTAGATAGAAGGGAATTACAGGCTGCGTTATATGAACACAGACAGACTGATACATGAGGTAGAGAGCCTTGCTCACAGAGCTTACAATCTAGATAAAAGGGAATTACAGACTGCGTTATATGAACACAGACAGACTGATACATGAGGTGGAGAGCCCTGCTCACAGAGCTTACAATCTAGATAAAAGGGAATTACAGACTGCGTTATATGAACAGAGACAGACTGATACATGAGGTAGAGAGCCTTGCTCACAGAGCTTACAATCTAGATAAAAGTGAATTACAGACTGCGTTATATGGACAGAGACAGACTGATACATGAGGTAGAGAGCCCTGCTCACAGAGCTTACAATCTAGACAAAAGGGAATTACAGACTGTGTTATATGAACAGAGATAGATTGATACATGAGGTAGAGAGCCCTGCTCACAGAGCTTACAATCTAGATAAAAGGGAATTACACACTGCTTTATATGAACAGAGACAGACTGATACATGAGGTAGAGAGCCTTGCTCACAGAGCTTACAATCTAGATAAAAGGGAATTACACACTGCGTTATATGAACAGAGACAGACTGATACATGTGGTAGAGAGCCCTGCTCACAGAGCTTACAATCTAGATAAAAGGGAATTACAGACTGTGTTATATGAACAGAGACAGACTGACACATGAGGTAGAGAGCCTTGCTCACAGAGCTTACAATCTAGATAAAAGGGAATTACAGACTGTGTTATATGAACAGAGACAGACTGATACATGAGGTAGAGAGCCCTGCTCACAGAGCTTACAGTCTAGATAGAAGGGAATTACAGGCTGCGTTATATGAACACAGACAGACTGATACATGAGGTAGAGAGCCCTGCTCACAGAGCTTACAATCTAGATAAAAGGGAATTACAGACTGTGTTATATGAACAGAGACAGACTGATACATGTGGTAGAGAGCCCTGCTCACAGAGCTTACAATCTAGATAAAAGGGAATTACAGACTGTGTTATATGAACAGAGACAGACTGACACATGAGGTAGAGAGCCTTGCTCACAGAGCTTACAATCTAGATAAAAGGGAATTACAGACTGTGTTATATGAACAGAGACAGACTGATACATGAGGTAGAGAGCCCTGCTCACAGAGCTTACAGTCTAGATAGAAGGGAATTACAGGCTGCGTTATATGAACACAGACAGACTGATACATGAGGTAGAGAGCCTTGCTCACAGAGCTTACAATCTAGATAAAAGGGAATTACAGACTGCGTTATATGAACACAGACAGACTGATACATGAGGTGGAGAGCCCTGCTCACAGAGCTTACAATCTAGATAAAAGGGAATTACAGACTGCGTTATATGAACAGAGACAGACTGATACATGAGGTAGAGAGCCTTGCTCACAGAGCTTACAATCTAGATAAAAGTGAATTACAGACTGCGTTATATGGACAGAGACAGACTGATACATGAGGTAGAGAGCCCTGCTCACAGAGCTTACAATCTAGACAAAAGGGAATTACAGACTGTGTTATATGAACAGAGATAGATTGATACATGAGGTAGAGAGCCCTGCTCACAGAGCTTACAATCTAGATAAAAGGGAATTACACACTGCTTTATATGAACAGAGACAGACTGATACATGAGGTAGAGAGCCTTGCTCACAGAGCTTACAATCTAGATAAAAGGGAATTACACACTGCGTTATATGAACAGAGACAGACTGATACATGAGGTAGAGAGCTTTGCTCACAGAGCTTACAATCTAGATAAAAGGGAATTACAGACTGCGTTATATGAACAGAGACAGACTGATACATGAGGTAGAGAGCCCTGCTCACAGAGCTTACAGTCTAGATAGAAGGGAATTACAGGCTGCGTTATATGAACACAGACAGACTGATACATGAGGTAGAGAGCCTTGCTCACAGAGCTTACAATCTAGATAAAAGGGAATTACAGACTGCGTTATATGAACACAGACAGACTGATACATGAGGTGGAGAGCCCTGCTCACAGAGCTTACAATCTAGATAAAAGGGAATTACAGACTGTGTTATATGAACAGAGACAGACTGATACATGAGGAAGAGAGCCCGGCTCATAGAGCTTACAATCTAGATAAAAGGGAATTACAGACTGTGTTATATGAACAGAGACAGACTGATACATGAGGTAGAGAGCCCTGCTCACAGAGCTTACAATCTAGATAAAAGGGAATTACAGACTGTGTTATATGAACAGAGACAGACTGATACATGAGGTAGAGATCCCTGCTCACAGAGCTTACAGTCTAGATAAAAGGGAATTACAGACTGTGTTATGTGAACAGAGACAGACTGATACATGAGGTAGAGAGCCTTGCTCACAGAGCTTACAATCTAGATAAAAGGGAATTACAGACTGTATTATATGAACAGAGACAGACTGATACATGAGGTAGAGAGCCCTGCTCACAGAGCTTACAATCTAGATAAAAGGGAATTACAGACTGCGTTATATGAACAGAGACAGACTGATACATGAGGTAGAGAGCCTTGCTCACAGAGCTTACAATCTAGATAAAAGGGAATTACAGACTGTGTTATATGAACAGACAGACTGATACATGAGGTAGAGAGCCTTGCTCACAGAGCTTACAATCTAGATAAAAGGGAATTACAGACTGCGTTATATGAACAGAGACAGACTGATACATGAGGTAGAGAGCCTTGCTCACAGAGCTTACAATCTAGATAAAAGGGAATTACAGACTGTGTTATATGAACAGAGACAGACTGATACATGAGGTAGAGAGACCTGCTCACAGAGCTTACAGTCTAGATAGAAGGGAATTACAGGCTGCGTTATATGAACACAGACAGACTGATACATGAGGTAGAGAGCCTTGCTCACAGAGCTTACAATCTAGATAAAAGGGAATTACAGACTGCGTTATATGAACACAGACAGACTGATACATGAGGTGGAGAGCCCTGCTCACAGAGCTTACAATCTAGATAAAAGGGAATTACAGACTGCGTTATATGAACAGAGACAGACTGATACATGAGGTAGAGAGCCTTGCTCACAGAGCTTACAATCTAGATAAAAGGGAATTACAGACTGCGTTATATGGACAGAGACAGACTGATACATGAGGTAGAGAGCCCTGCTCACAGAGCTTACAATCTAGATAAAAGGGAATTACAGACTGTGTTATATGAACAGAGACAGACTGATACATGAGGTAGAGAGCCCTGCTCACAGAGCTTACAATCTAGATAAAAGGGAATTACAGACTGTGTTATATGAACAGAGACAGACTGATACATGTGGTAGAGAGCCCTGCTCACAGAGCTTACAATCTAGATAAAAGGGAATTACAGACTGTGTTATATGAACAGAGACAGACTGACACATGAGGTAGAGAGCCTTGCTCACAGAGCTTACAATCTAGATAAAAGGGAATTACAGACTGTGTTATATGAACAGAGACAGACTGATACATGAGGTAGAGAGCCCTGCTCACAGAGCTTACAGTCTAGATAGAAGGGAATTACAGGCTGCGTTATATGAACACAGACAGACTGATACATGAGGTAGAGAGCCCTGCTCACAGAGCTTACAATCTAGATAAAAGGGAATTACAGACTGTGTTATATGAACAGAGACAGACTGATACATGTGGTAGAGAGCCCTGCTCACAGAGCTTACAATCTAGATAAAAGGGAATTACAGACTGTGTTATATGAACAGAGACAGACTGACACATGAGGTAGAGAGCCTTGCTCACAGAGCTTACAATCTAGATAAAAGGGAATTACAGACTGTGTTATATGAACAGAGACAGACTGATACATGAGGTAGAGAGCCCTGCTCACAGAGCTTACAGTCTAGATAGAAGGGAATTACAGGCTGCGTTATATGAACACAGACAGACTGATACATGAGGTAGAGAGCCTTGCTCACAGAGCTTACAATCTAGATAAAAGGGAATTACAGACTGCGTTATATGAACACAGACAGACTGATACATGAGGTGGAGAGCCCTGCTCACAGAGCTTACAATCTAGATAAAAGGGAATTACAGACTGCGTTATATGAACAGAGACAGACTGATACATGAGGTAGAGAGCCTTGCTCACAGAGCTTACAATCTAGATAAAAGTGAATTACAGACTGCGTTATATGGACAGAGACAGACTGATACATGAGGTAGAGAGCCCTGCTCACAGAGCTTACAATCTAGACAAAAGGGAATTACAGACTGTGTTATATGAACAGAGATAGATTGATACATGAGGTAGAGAGCCCTGCTCACAGAGCTTACAATCTAGATAAAAGGGAATTACACACTGCTTTATATGAACAGAGACAGACTGATACATGAGGTAGAGAGCCTTGCTCACAGAGCTTACAATCTAGATAAAAGGGAATTACACACTGCGTTATATGAACAGAGACAGACTGATACATGAGGTAGAGAGCTTTGCTCACAGAGCTTACAATCTAGATAAAAGGGAATTACAGACTGTGTTATATGAACAGAGACAGACTGATCCATGAGGTAGAGAGCCTTTGCTCACAGAGCTTACAATCTAGATAAAAGGGAATTACAGACTGTGTTATATGAACAGAGACAGACAGATACATGAGGTAGAGAGCCTTGCTCACAGAGCTTACAATCTAGATAAAAGGGAATTACAGACTGCGTTATATGAACAGAGACAGACAGATACATGAGGTAGAGAGCCTTGCTCACAGAGCTTACAATCTAGATAAAAGGGAATTACAGACTGTGTTATATGAACAGAGACTGACAGATACATGAGGTAGAGAGCCTTGCTCACAGAGCTTACTATCTAGATAAAAGGGAATTACAGACTGTGTTATATGAACAGAGACAGACTGATACATGAGGTAGAGAGCCTTGCTCACAGAGTTTACAATCTAGATAAAAGGGAATTACAGACTGCGTTATAAAACAGACAGACTGATACATGAGGTAGAGAGCCCTGCTCACAGAGCTTACAATCTAGATAAAAGGGAATTACAGACTGCGTTATATGAACAGAGGTAGACTGATACATGAGGTAGAGAGCCCTGCTCACAGAGCTTACAATCTAAATAAAAGGGAATTACAGACTGTGTTATATGAACAGAGACAGACTGATACATGAGGTAGAGAGCCCGGCTCATAGAGCTTACAATCTAGATAAAAGGGAATTACAGACTGTGTTATATGAACAGAGACAGACTGATACATGAGGTAGAGAGCCCTGCTCACAGAGCTTACAATCTAGATAAAAGGGAATTACAGACTGTGTTATATGAACAGAGACAGACTGATACATGAGGTAGAGAGCCCGGCTCATAGAGCTTACAATCTAGATAAAAGGGAATTACAGACTGTGTTATATGAACAGAGACAGACTGATACATGAGGTAGAGAGCCCTGCTCACAGAGCTTACAGTCTAGATAGAAGGGAATTACAGGCTGCGTTATATGAACACAGACAGACTGATACATGAGGTAGAGAGCCTTGCTCACAGAGCTTACAATCTAGATAAAATGGAATTACAGACTGCGTTATATGAACACAGACAGACTGATACATGAGGTGGAGAGCCCTGCTCACAGATCTTACAATCTAGATAAAAGGGAATTACAGACTGCGTTATATGAACAGAGACAGACTGATACATGAGGTAGAGAGCCTTGCTCACAGAGCTTACAATCTAGATAAAAGGGAATTACAGACTGCGTTATATGTACAGAGACAGACTGATACATGAGGTAGAGAGCCCTGCTCACAGAGCTTACAATCTAGATAAAAGGGAATTACAGACTGCGTTATATGAACACAGACAGACTGATACATGAGGTGGAGAGCCCTGCTCACAGAGCTTACAATCTAGATAAAAGGGAATTACAGACTGCGTTATATGAACAGAGACAGACTGATACATGAGGTAGAGAGCCTTGCTCACAGAGCTTACAATCTAGATAAAAGGGAATTACAGACTGCGTTATATGGACAGAGACAGACTGATACATGAGGTAGAGAGCCCTGCTCACAGAGCTTACAATCTAGATAAAAGGGAATTACAGACTGTGTTATATGAACAGAGACAGACTGATACATGAGGTAGAGAGCCCTGCTCACAGAGCTTTCAATCTAGATAAAAGGGAATTACAAACTGCGTTATATGAACAGAGACAGACTGATACATGAGGTAGAGAGCCCTGCTCACAGAGCTTACAATCTAGATAAAAGGGAATTACAGACTGTGTTATATGAACAGAGACAGACTGATACATGAGGTAGAGAGCCCTGCTCACAGAGCTTACAATCTAGATAAAAGGGAATTACAGACTGTGTTATATGAACAGAGACAGACTGATACATGAGGTAGAGAGCCTTGCTCACAGAAATTACAATCTAGATAAAAGGGAATTACAGACTGCGTTATATGAACAGAGACAGACTGATACATGAGGTAGAGAGCCCTGCTCACAGAGCTTACAATCTAGATAAAAGGGAATTACAGTCTGTGTTATATGAACAGAGACAGACTGATACATGAGGTAGAGAGCCCTGCTCACAGAGCTTACAATCTAGATAAAAGGGAATTACAGACTGCGTTATATGAACAGAGGTAGACTGATACATGAGGTAGAGAGCCCTGCTCACAGAGCTTACAATCTAAATAAAAGGGAATTACAGACTGTGTTATATGAACAGAGACAGACTGATACATGAGGTAGAGAGCCCGGCTCATAGAGCTTACAATCTAGATAAAAGGGAATTACAGACTGTGTTATATGAACAGAGACAGACTGATACATGAGGTAGAGAGCCCTGCTCACAGAGCTTACAATCTAGATAAAAGGGAATTACAGACTGTGTTATATGAACAGAGAGAGACTGATACATGAGGTAGAGAGCCCGGCTCATAGAGCTTACAATCTAGATAAAAGGGAATTACAGACTGTGTTATATGAACAGAGACAGACTGATACATGAGGTAGAGAGCCCTGCTCACAGAGCTTACAATCTAGATAAAAGGGAATTACAGACTGTGTTATATGAACAGAGACAGACTGATACATGAGGTAGAGATCCCTGCTCACAGAGCTTACAGTCTAGATAAAAGGGAATTACAGACTGTGTTATGTGAACAGAGACAGACTGATACATGAGGTAGAGAGCCTTGCTCACAGAGCTTACAATCTAGATAAAAGGGAATTACAGACTGTATTATATGAACAGAGACAGACTGATACATGAGGTAGAGAGCCCTGCTCACAGAGCTTACAATCTAGATAAAAGGGAATTACAGACTGCGTTATATGAACAGAGACAGACTGATACATGAGGTAGAGAGCCTTGCTCACAGAGCTTACAATCTAGATAAAAGGGAATTACAGACTGTGTTATATGAACAGACAGACTGATACATGAGGTAGAGAGCCTTGCTCACAGAGCTTACAATCTAGATAAAAGGGAATTACAGACTGTGTTATATGAACAGAGACAGACTGATACATGAGGTAGAGAGCTCTGCTCACAGAGCTTACAGTCTAGATAGAAGGGAATTACAGGCTGCGTTATATGAACACAGACAGACTGATACATGAGGTAGAGAGCCTTGCTCACAGAGCTTACATTCTAGATAAAAGGGAATTACAGACTGCGTTATATGAACACAGACAGACTGATACATGAGGTGGAGAGCCCTGCTCACAGAGCTTACAATCTAGATAAAAGGGAATTACAGACTGCGTTATATGAACAGAGACAGACTGATACATGAGGTAGAGAGCCTTGCTCACAGAGCTTACAATCTAGATAAAAGGGAATTACAGACTGCGTTATATGGACAGAGACAGACTGATACATGAGGTAGAGAGCCCTGCTCACAGAGCTTACAATCTAGATAAAAGGGAATTACAGACTGTGTTATATGAACAGAGACAGACTGATACATGAGGTAGAGAGCCCTGCTCACAGAGCTTACAATCTAGATAAAAGGGAATTACAAACTGCGTTATATGAACAGAGACAGACTGATACATGAGGTAGAGAGCCCTGCTCACAGAGCTTACAATCTAGATAAAAGGGAATTACAGACTGCGTTATATGAACAGAGACAGACTGATACATGAGGTAGAGAGCCCTGCTCACAGAGCTTACAATCTAGATAAAAGGGAATTACAGACTGTGTTATATGAACAGAGACAGACTGATACATGAGGTAGAGAGCCCTGCTCACAGAGCTTACAATCTAGATAAAAGGGAATTACAAACTGCGTTATATGAACAGAGACAGACTGATACATGAGGTAGAGAGCCCTGCTCACAGAGCTTACAATCTAGATAAAAGGGAATTACAGACTGTGTTATATGAACAGAGATAGATTGATACATGAAGTAGAGAGCCCTGCTCATAGAGCTTACAATCTAGATAGAAGGGAATTACAGACTGTGTTATATGAACAGAGACAGACTGATACATGAGGTAGAGAGCCTTGCTCACAGAGCTTACAATCTAGATAAAAGGGAATTACAGACTGCGTTATATGAACAGAGACAGACTGATACATGATGTAGAGAGCCTTGTGCGCAGAGCTTACAATCTAGATAAAAGGGAATTACACACTGCGATATATGAACAGAGACAGACTGATACATGAGGTAGAGAGCCTGGCTCACAGAGCTTACAATCTAGATAGAAGGGAATTACAGACTGTGTTATATGAACAGAGACAGACTGATACATGAGGTAGAGAGCCTTGGTCACAGAGCTTACAATCTAGATAAAAGGGAATTACAGACTGTGTTATATGAACAGAGACAGACTGATACATGATGTAGAGAGCCCTGCTCACAGAGACAGACTGATACATGAGGTAGAGAGCCCTGCTCACAGAGCTTACAATCTAGATAAAAGGGAATTACAGACTGTGTTATATGAACAGAGACAGACTGATCCATGAGGTAGAGAGCCTTGCTCACAGAGCTTACAATCTAGATAAAAGGGAATTACAGTCTGTGTTATTTGAACAGAGACAGACTGATACATGAGGTAGAGAGCCTTGCTCACAGAGCTTACAGTCTAGATAAAAGGGAATTACAGACTGTGTTATGTGAACAGAGACAGACTGATACATGAGGTATCATGTATGACTGATACATGAGACAGACTGATACATGACAGACTGATACATGAGGTAGAGATCCCTGCTCACAGAGCTTACAGTCTAGATAAAAGGGAATTACAGACTGTGTTATGTGAACAGAGACAGACTGATACATGAGGTAGAGAGCCTTGCTCACAGAGCTTACAATCTAGATAAAAGGGAATTACAGACTGTATTATATGAACAGAGACAGACTGATACATGAGGTAGAGAGCCCTGCTCACAGAGCTTACAATCTAGATAAAAGGGAATTACAGACTGTGTTATATGAACAGAGACAGACTGATACCTGAGGTAGAGAGCCCTGCTCACAGAGCTTACAGTCTAGATAAAAGGGAATTACAGACTGTGTTATATGAACAGACAGACTGATACATGAGGTAGAGAGCCCTGTTCACAGAGCTTACAATCTAGATAAAGGGGAATTACAGACTGTGTTATATGAACAGAGACAGACTGATACCTGAGGTAGAGAGCCTCGCTCACAGAGCTTACAGTCTAGATAAAAGGGAATTACAGACTGCGTTATATGAACAGAGACAGACTGATACATGAGGTAGAGAGCCCTGCTCACAGAGCTTACAATCTAGATAAAAGGGAATTACAGACTGTGTTATATGAACAGAGATAGATTGATACATGAAGTAGAGAGCCCTGCTCATAGAGCTTACAATCTAGATAGAAGGGAATTACAGACTGTGTTATATGAACAGAGACAGACTGATAAATGAGGTAGAGAGCCTTGCTCACAGAGCTTACAATCTAGATAAAAGGGAATTACAGACTGCGTTATATGAACAGAGACAGACTGATACATGATGTAGAGAGCCTTGTGCGCAGAGCTTACAATCTAGATAAAAGGGAATTACACACTGCGATATATGAACAGAGACAGACTGATACATGAGGTAGAGAGCCTGGCTCACAGAGCTTACAATCTAGATAGAAGGGAATTACAGACTGTGTTATATGAACAGAGACAGACTGATACATGAGGTAGAGAGCCTTGGTCAAAGAGCTTACAATCTAGATAAAAGGGAATTACAGACTGTGTTATATGAACAGAGACAGACTGATACATGATGTAGAGAGCCCTGCTCACAGAGACAGACTGATACATGAGGTAGAGAGCCCTGCTCACAGAGCTTACAATCTAGATAAAAGGGAATTACAGACTGTGTTATATGAACAGAGACAGACTGATCCATGAGGTAGAGAGCCTTGCTCATAGAGCTTACAATCTAGATAAAAGGGAATTACAGTCTGTGTTATATGAACAGAGACAGACTGATACATGAGGTAGAGAGCCTTGCTCACAGAGCTTACAATCTAGATAAAAGGGAATTACAGACTGTGTTATATGAACAGAGACAGACTGATCCATGAGGTAGAGAGCCTTGCTCACAGAGCTTACAATCTAGATAAAAGGTAATTACAGACTGTGTTATATGAACAGAGACAGACTGATACATGAGGTAGAGAGCCTTGCTCACAGAGCTTACAATCTAAATAAAAGGGAATTACAGACTGTGTTATATGAACAGAGACAGACTGATACATGAGGTAGAGAGCCTTGCTCACAGAGCTTACAATCTAAATAAAATGGAATTACAGACTGTGTTATATGAACACAGACAGACTGATACATGAGGTAGAGAGCCCTGCTCACAGAGCTTACAATCTAGATAAAAGGGAATTACAGACTGTGTTATATGAACAGAGACAGACTGACACATGAGGTAGAGAGCCCTGCTCACAGAGCTTACAATCTAAATAAAAGGGAATTACAGACTGTGTTATATGAACAGAGACAGACTGATACATGAGGTAGAGAGCCCTGCTCACAGAGCTTACAATCTAGATAAAAGGGAATTACAGTCTGTGTTATATGAACAGAGACAGACTGATACATGAGGTAGAGAGCCCTGCTCACAGAGCTTACAATCTAGATAAAAGGGAATTACAGTCTGTGTTATATGAACAGAGACAGACTGATACATGAGGTAGAGAGCCCTGCTCACAGAGCTTACAATCTAGATAAAAGGGAATTACAGACTGTGTTATATGAACAGAGACAGACTGATACATGAGGTAGAGAGCCTTGCTCACAGAACTTACAATCTAGATAAAAGGGAATTACAGACTGCGTTATATGAACAGAGACAGACTGATACATGAGGTAGAGAGCCCTGCTCACAGAGCTTACAATCTAGATAAAAGGGAATTACAGACTGTGTTATATGAACAGAGACAGACTGATACATGAGGTAGAGAGCCCTGCTCACAGAGCTTACAATCTAGATAAAAGGGAATTACAGTCTGTGTTATATGAACAGAGACAGACTGATACATGAGGTAGAGAGCCTTGCTCACAGAGCTTACAATCTAGATAAAAGGGAATTACAGACTGCGTTATATGAACAGAGACAGACTGATACATGAGGTAGAGAGCCCTGCTCACAGAGCTTACAGTCTAGATAGAATGGAATTACAGGCTGCGTTATATGAACACAGACAGACTGATACATGAGGTAGAGAGCCTTGCTCACAGAGCTTACAATCTAGATAAAAGGGAATTACAGACTGCGTTATATGAACACAGACAGACTGATACATGAGGTGGAGAGCCCTGCTCACAGAGCTTACAATCTAGATAAAAGGGAATTACAGACTGCGTTATATGAACAGAGACAGACTGATACATGAGGTAGAGAGCCTTGCTCACAGAGCTTACAATCTAGATAAAAGGGAATTACAGACTGCGTTATATGGACAGAGACAGACTGATACATGAGGTAGAGAGCCCTGCTCACAGAGCTTACAATCTAGATAAAAGGGAATTACAGACTGTGTTATATGAACAGAGACAGACTGATACATGAGGTAGAGAGCCCTGCTCACAGAGCTTACAATCTAGATAAAAGGGAATTACAGACTGCGTTATACGAACAGAGACAGACTGATACATGAGGTAGAGAGCCCTGCTCACAGAGCTTACAATCTAGATAAAAGGGAATTACAGACTGTGTTATATGAACAGAGACAGACTGATACATGAGGTAGAGAGCCCTGCTCACAGAGCTTACAGTCTAGATAGAAGGGAATTACAGGCTGCGTTATATGAACACAGACAGACTGATACATGAGGTAGAGAGCCTTGCTCACAGAGCTTACAATCTAGATAAAAGGGAATTACAGACTGCGTTATATGAACAGAGACAGACTGATACATGAGGTAGAGAGCCCTGCTCACAGAGCTTACAGTCTAGATAGAAGGGAATTACAGGCTGCGTTATATGAACACAGACAGACTGATACATGAGGTAGAGAGCCTTGCTCACAGAGCTTACAATCTAGATAAAAGGGAATTACAGACTGCGTTATATGAACACAGACAGACTGATACATGAGGTGGAGAGCCCTGCTCACAGAGCTTACAATCTAGATAAAAGGGAATTACAGACTGTGTTATATGAACAGAGACAGACTGATACATGAGGAAGAGAGCCCGGCTCATAGAGCTTACAATCTAGATAAAAGGGAATTACAGACTGTGTTATATGAACAGAGACAGACTGATACATGAGGTAGAGAGCCCTGCTCACAGAGCTTACAATCTAGATAAAAGGGAATTACAGACTGTGTTATATGAACAGAGACAGACTGATACATGAGGTAGAGATCCCTGCTCACAGAGCTTACAGTCTAGATAAAAGGGAATTACAGACTGTGTTATGTGAACAGAGACAGACTGATACATGAGGTAGAGAGCCTTGCTCACAGAGCTTACAATCTAGATAAAAGGGAATTACAGACTGTATTATATGAACAGAGACAGACTGATACATGAGGTAGAGAGCCCTGCTCACAGAGCTTACAATCTAGATAAAAGGGAATTACAGACTGCGTTATATGAACAGAGACAGACTGATACATGAGGTAGAGAGCCTTGCTCACAGAGCTTACAATCTAGATAAAAGGGAATTACAGACTGTGTTATATGAACAGACAGACTGATACATGAGGTAGAGAGCCTTGCTCACAGAGCTTACAATCTAGATAAAAGGGAATTACAGACTGCGTTATATGAACAGAGACAGACTGATACATGAGGTAGAGAGCCTTGCTCACAGAGCTTACAATCTAGATAAAAGGGAATTACAGACTGTGTTATATGAACAGAGACAGACTGATATATGAGGTAGAGAGACCTGCTCACAGAGCTTACAGTCTAGATAGAAGGGAATTACAGGCTGCGTTATATGAACACAGACAGACTGATACATGAGGTAGAGAGCCTTGCTCACAGAGCTTACAATCTAGATAAAAGGGAATTACAGACTGCGTTATATGAACACAGACAGACTGATACATGAGGTGGAGAGCCCTGCTCACAGAGCTTACAATCTAGATAAAAGGGAATTACAGACTGCGTTATATGAACAGAGACAGACTGATACATGAGGTAGAGAGCCTTGCTCACAGAGCTTACAATCTAGATAAAAGGGAATTACAGACTGCGTTATATGGACAGAGACAGACTGATACATGAGGTAGAGAGCCCTGCTCACAGAGCTTACAATCTAGATAAAAGGGAATTACAGACTGTGTTATATGAACAGAGACAGACTGATACATGAGGTAGAGAGCCCTGCTCACAGAGCTTACAATCTAGATAAAAGGGAATTACAGACTGTGTTATATGAACAGAGACAGACTGATACATGTGGTAGAGAGCCCTGCTCACAGAGCTTACAATCTAGATAAAAGGGAATTACAGACTGTGTTATATGAACAGAGACAGACTGACACATGAGGTAGAGAGCCTTGCTCACAGAGCTTACAATCTAGATAAAAGGGAATTACAGACTGTGTTATATGAACAGAGACAGACTGATACATGAGGTAGAGAGCCCTGCTCACAGAGCTTACAGTCTAGATAGAAGGGAATTACAGGCTGCGTTATATGAACACAGACAGACTGATACATGAGGTAGAGAGCCCTGCTCACAGAGCTTACAATCTAGATAAAAGGGAATTACAGACTGTGTTATATGAACAGAGACAGACTGATACATGTGGTAGAGAGCCCTGCTCACAGAGCTTACAATCTAGATAAAAGGGAATTACAGACTGTGTTATATGAACAGAGACAGACTGACACATGAGGTAGAGAGCCTTGCTCACAGAGCTTACAATCTAGATAAAAGGGAATTACAGACTGTGTTATATGAACAGAGACAGACTGATACATGAGGTAGAGAGCCCTGCTCACAGAGCTTACAGTCTAGATAGAAGGGAATTACAGGCTGCGTTATATGAACACAGACAGACTGATACATGAGGTAGAGAGCCTTGCTCACAGAGCTTACAATCTAGATAAAAGGGAATTACAGACTGCGTTATATGAACACAGACAGACTGATACATGAGGTGGAGAGCCCTGCTCACAGAGCTTACAATCTAGATAAAAGGGAATTACAGACTGCGTTATATGAACAGAGACAGACTGATACATGAGGTAGAGAGCCTTGCTCACAGAGCTTACAATCTAGATAAAAGTGAATTACAGACTGCGTTATATGGACAGAGACAGACTGATACATGAGGTAGAGAGCCCTGCTCACAGAGCTTACAATCTAGACAAAAGGGAATTACAGACTGTGTTATATGAACAGAGATAGATTGATACATGAGGTAGAGAGCCCTGCTCACAGAGCTTACAATCTAGATAAAATTGAATTACACACTGCTTTATATGAACAGAGACAGACTGATACATGAGGTAGAGAGCCTTGCTCACAGAGCTTACAATCTAGATAAAAGGGAATTACACACTGCGTTATATGAACAGAGACAGACTGATACATGAGGTAGAGAGCTTTGCTCACAGAGCTTACAATCTAGATAAAAGGGAATTACAGACTGTGTTATATGAACAGAGACAGACTGATCCATGAGGTAGAGAGCCTTTGCTCACAGAGCTTACAATCTAGATAAAAGGGAATTACAGACTGTGTTATATGAACAGAGACAGACAGATACATGAGGTAGAGAGCCTTGCTCACAGAGCTTACAATCTAGATAAAAGGGAATTACAGACTGTGTTATATGAACAGAGACTGACAGATACATGAGGTAGAGAGCCTTGCTCACAGAGCTTACTATCTAGATAAAAGGGAATTACAGACTGTGTTATATGAACAGAGACAGACTGATACATGAGGTAGAGAGCCTTGCTCACAGAGTTTACAATCTAGATAAAAGGGAATTACAGACTGCGTTATATGAACAGACAGACTGATACATGAGGTGGAGAGCCCTGCTCACAGAGCTTACAATATAGATAAAAGGGAATTACAGACTGCGTTATATGAACAGAGACAGACTGATACATGAGGTAGAGAGCCCTGCTCACAGAGCTTACAATCTAGATAAAAGGGAATTACAGACTGCGTTATATGAACAGAGGTAGACTGATACATGAGGTAGAGAGCCCTGCTCACAGAGCTTACAATCTAAATAAAAGGGAATTACAGACTGTGTTATATGAACAGAGACAGACTGATACATGAGGTAGAGAGCCCGGCTCATAGAGCTTACAATCTAGATAAAAGGGAATTACAGACTGTGTTATATGAACAGAGACAGACTGATACATGAGGTAGAGAGCCCTGCTCACAGAGCTTACAATCTAGATAAAAGGGAATTACAGACTGTGTTATATGAACAGAGACAGACTGATACATGAGGTAGAGAGCCCGGCTCATAGAGCTTACAATCTAGATAAAAGGGAATTACAGACTGTGTTATATGAACAGAGACAGACTGATACATGAGGTAGAGAGCCCTGCTCACAGAGCTTACAGTCTAGATAGAAGGGAATTACAGGCTGCGTTATATGAACACAGACAGACTGATACATGAGGTAGAGAGCCTTGCTCACAGAGCTTACAATCTAGACAAAATGGAATTACAGACTGCGTTATATGAACACAGACAGACTGATACATGAGGTGGAGAGCCCTGCTCACAGAGCTTACAATCTAGATTAAAGGGAATTACAGACTGCGTTATATGAACAGAGACAGACTGATACATGAGGTAGAGAGCCTTGCTCACAGAGCTTACAATCTAGATAAAAGGGAATTACAGACTGCGTTATATGTACAGAGACAGACTGATACATGAGGTAGAGAGCCCTGCTCACAGAGCTTACAATCTAGATAAAAGGGAATTACAGACTGTGTTATATGAACAGAGACAGACTGATACATGAGGTAGAGAGCCCTGCTCACAGAGCTTACAATCTAGATAAAAGGGAATTACAGACTGTGTTATATGAACAGAGACAGACTGATACATGAGGTAGAGAGCCTTGCTCACAGAAATTACAATCTAGATAAAAGGGAATTACAGACTGCGTTATATGAACAGAGACAGACTGATACATGAGGTAGAGAGCCCTGCTCACAGAGCTTACAATCTAGATAAAAGGGAATTACAGTCTGTGTTATATGAACAGAGACAGACTGATACATGAGGTAGAGAGCCCTGCTCACAGAGCTTACAATCTAGATAAAAGGGAATTACAGACTGCGTTATATGAACAGAGGTAGACTGATACATGAGGTAGAGAGCCCTGCTCACAGAGCTTACAATCTAAATAAAAGGGAATTACAGACTGTGTTATATGAACAGAGACAGACTGATACATGAGGTAGAGAGCCCGGCTCATAGAGTTTACAATCTAGATAAAAGGGAATTACAGACTGTGTTATATGAACAGAGACAGACTGATACATGAGGTAGAGAGCCCTGCTCACAGAGCTTACAATCTAGATAAAAGGGAATTACAGACTGTGTTATATGAACAGAGAGAGACTGATACATGAGGTAGAGAGCCCGGCTCATAGAGCTTACAATCTAGATAAAAGGGAATTACAGACTGTGTTATATGAACAGAGACAGACTGATACATGAGGTAGAGAGCCCTGCTCACAGAGCTTACAATCTAGATAAAAGGGAATTACAGACTGTGTTATATGAACAGAGACAGACTGATACATGAGGTAGAGATCCCTGCTCACAGAGCTTACAGTCTAGATAAAAGGGAATTACAGACTGTGTTATGTGAACAGAGACAGACTGATACATGAGGTAGAGAGCCTTGCTCACAGAGCTTACAATCTAGATAAAAGGGAATTACAGACTGTATTATATGAACAGAGACAGACTGATACATGAGGTAGAGAGCCCTGCTCACAGAGCTTACAATCTAGATAAAAGGGAATTACAGACTGCGTTATATGAACAGAGACAGACTGATACATGAGGTAGAGAGCCTTGCTCACAGAGCTTACAATCTAGATAAAAGGGAATTACAGACTGTGTTATATGAACAGACAGACTGATACATGAGGTAGAGAGCCTTGCTCACAGAGCTTACAATCTAGATAAAAGGGAATTACAGACTGTGTTATATGAACAGAGACAGACTGATACATGAGGTAGAGAGCTCTGCTCACAGAGCTTACAGTCTAGATAGAAGGGAATTACAGGCTGCGTTATATGAACAGACAGACTGATACATGAGGTAGAGAGCCTTGCTCACAGAGCTTACATTCTAGATAAAAGGGAATTACAGACTGCGTTATATGAACACAGACAGACTGATACATGAGGTGGAGAGCCCTGCTCACAGAGCTTACAATCTAGATAAAAGGGAATTACAGACTGTGTTATATGAACAGAGACAGACTGATACATGAGGTAGAGATCCCTGCTCACAGAGCTTACAGTCTAGATAAAAGGGAATTACAGACTGCGTTATATGGACAGAGACAGACTGATACATGAGGTAGAGAGCCCTGCTCACAGAGCTTACAATCTAGATAAAAGGGAATTACAGACTGTGTTATATGAACAGAGACAGACTGATACATGAGGTAGAGAGCCCTGCTCACAGAGCTTACAATCTAGATAAAAGGGAATTACAGACTGCGTTATATGAACAGAGACAGACTGATACATGAGGTAGAGAGCCTTGCTCACAGAGCTTACAATCTAGATAAAAGGGAATTACAGACTGTGTTATATGAACAGACAGACTGATACATGAGGTAGAGAGCCTTGCTCACAGAGCTTACAATCTAGATAAAAGGGAATTACAGACTGTGTTATATGAACAGAGACAGACTGATACATGAGGTAGAGAGCTCTGCTCACAGAGCTTACAGTCTAGATAGAAGGGAATTACAGGCTGCGTTATATGAACACAGACAGACTGATACATGAGGTAGAGAGCCTTGCTCACAGAGCTTACATTCTAGATAAAAGGGAATTACAGACTGCGTTATATGAACACAGACAGACTGATACATGAGGTGGAGAGCCCTGCTCACAGAGCTTACAATCTAGATAAAAGGGAATTACAGACTGCGTTATATGAACAGAGACAGACTGATACATGAGGTAGAGAGCCCTGCTCACAGAGCTTACAATCTAGATAAAAGGGAATTACAGACTGCGTTATATGAACAGAGGTAGACTGATACATGAGGTAGAGAGCCCTGCTCACAGAGCTTACAATCTAGATAAAAGGGAATTACAGACTGCGTTATATGAACAGAGGTAGACTGATACATGAGGTAGAGAGCCCTGCTCACAGAGCTTACAATCTAAATAAAAGGGAATTACAGACTGTGTTATATGAACAGAGACAGACTGATACATGAGGTAGAGAGCCCGGCTCATAGAGCTTACAATCTAGATAAAAGGGAATTACAGACTGTGTTATATGAACAGAGACAGACTGATACATGAGGTAGAGAGCCCTGCTCACAGAGCTTACAATCTAGATAAAAGGGAATTACAGACTGTGTTATATGAACAGAGAGAGACTGATACATGAGGTAGAGAGCCCGGCTCATAGAGCTTACAATCTAGATAAAAGGGAATTACAGACTGTGTTATATGAACAGAGACAGACTGATACATGAGGTAGAGAGCCCTGCTCACAGAGCTTACAATCTAGATAAAAGGGAATTACAGACTGTGTTATATGAACAGAGACAGACTGATACATGAGGTAGAGATCCCTGCTCACAGAGCTTACAGTCTAGATAAAAGGGAATTACAGACTGTGTTATGTGAACAGAGACAGACTGATACATGAGGTAGAGAGCCTTGCTCACAGAGCTTACAATCTAGATAAAAGGGAATTACAGACTGTATTATATGAACAGAGACAGACTGATACATGAGGTAGAGAGCCCTGCTCACAGAGCTTACAATCTAGATAAAAGGGAATTACAGACTGCGTTATATGAACAGAGACAGACTGATACATGAGGTAGAGAGCCTTGCTCACAGAGCTTACAATCTAGATAAAAGGGAATTACAGACTGTGTTATATGAACAGACAGACTGATACATGAGGTAGAGAGCCTTGCTCACAGAGCTTACAATCTAGATAAAAGGGAATTACAGACTGTGTTATATGAACAGAGACAGACTGATACATGAGGTAGAGAGCTCTGCTCACAGAGCTTACAGTCTAGATAGAAGGGAATTACAGGCTGCGTTATATGAACACAGACAGACTGATACATGAGGTAGAGAGCCTTGCTCACAGAGCTTACATTCTAGATAAAAGGGAATTACAGACTGCGTTATATGAACACAGACAGACTGATACATGAGGTGGAGAGCCCTGCTCACAGAGCTTACAATCTAGATAAAAGGGAATTACAGACTGTGTTATATGAACAGAGACAGACTGATACATGAGGTAGAGATCCCTGCTCACAGAGCTTACAGTCTAGATAAAAGGGAATTACAGACTGCGTTATATGGACAGAGACAGACTGATACATGAGGTAGAGAGCCCTGCTCACAGAGCTTACAATCTAGATAAAAGGGAATTACAGACTGTGTTATATGAACAGAGACAGACTGATACATGAGGTAGAGAGCCCTGCTCACAGAGCTTACAATCTAGATAAAAGGGAATTACAGACTGCGTTATATGAACAGAGACAGACTGATACATGAGGTAGAGAGCCTTGCTCACAGAGCTTACAATCTAGATAAAAGGGAATTACAGACTGTGTTATATGAACAGACAGACTGATACATGAGGTAGAGAGCCTTGCTCACAGAGCTTACAATCTAGATAAAAGGGAATTACAGACTGTGTTATATGAACAGAGACAGACTGATACATGAGGTAGAGAGCTCTGCTCACAGAGCTTACAGTCTAGATAGAAGGGAATTACAGGCTGCGTTATATGAACACAGACAGACTGATACATGAGGTAGAGAGCCTTGCTCACAGAGCTTACATTCTAGATAAAAGGGAATTACAGACTGCGTTATATGAACACAGACAGACTGATACATGAGGTGGAGAGCCCTGCTCACAGAGCTTACAATCTAGATAAAAGGGAATTACAGACTGCGTTATATGAACAGAGACAGACTGATACATGAGGTAGAGAGCCTTGCTCACAGAGCTTACAATCTAGATAAAAGGGAATTACACACTGCGTTATATGAACAGAGACAGACTGATACATGAGGTAGAGAGCCTTGCTCACAGAGCTTACAATCTAGATAAAAGGGAATTACACACTGCGTTATATGAACAGAGACAGACTGATACATGAGGTAGAGAGCCTTGCTCACAGAGCTTACAATCTAGATAAAAGGGAATTACAGACTGTGTTATATGAACAGAGACAGACTGATCCATGAGGTAGAGAGCCTTTGCTCACAGAGCTTACAATCTAGATAAAAGGGAATTACAGACTGTGTTATATGAACAGAGACAGACAGATACATGAGGTAGAGAGCCTTGCTCACAGAGCTTACAATCTAGATAAAAGGGAATTACAGACTGCGTTATATGAACAGAGACAGACAGATACATGAGGTAGAGAGCCTTGCTCACAGAGCTTACAATCTAGATAAAAGGGAATTACAGACTGTGTTATATGAACAGAGACAGACTGATACATGAGGTAGAGAGCCTTGCTCACAGAGTTTACAATCTAGATAAAAGGGAATTACAGACTGTGTTATATGAACAGACAGACTGATACATGAGGTAGAGAGCCTTGCTCACAGAGCTTACAATCTAGATAAAAGGGAATTACAGACTGTGTTATATGAACAGAGACAGACTGATACATGAGGTAGAGAGCTCTGCTCACAGAGCTTACAGTCTAGATAGAAGGGAATTACAGGCTGCGTTATATGAACACAGACAGACTGATACATGAGGTAGAGAGCCTTGCTCACAGAGCTTACATTCTAGATAAAAGGGAATTACAGACTGCGTTATATGAACACAGACAGACTGATACATGAGGTGGAGAGCCCTGCTCACAGAGCTTACAATCTAGATAAAAGGGAATTACAGACTGTGTTATATGAACAGAGACAGACTGATACATGAGGTAGAGATCCCTGCTCACAGAGCTTACAGTCTAGATAAAAGGGAATTACAGACTGCGTTATATGGACAGAGACAGACTGATACATGAGGTAGAGAGCCCTGCTCACAGAGCTTACAATCTAGATAAAAGGGAATTACAGACTGTGTTATATGAACAGAGACAGACTGATACATGAGGTAGAGAGCCCTGCTCACAGAGCTTACAATCTAGATAAAAGGGAATTACAGACTGCGTTATATGAACAGAGACAGACTGATACATGAGGTAGAGAGCCTTGCTCACAGAGCTTACAATCTAGATAAAAGGGAATTACAGACTGTGTTATATGAACAGACAGACTGATACATGAGGTAGAGAGCCTTGCTCACAGAGCTTACAATCTAGATAAAAGGGAATTACAGACTGTGTTATATGAACAGAGACAGACTGATACATGAGGTAGAGAGCTCTGCTCACAGAGCTTACAGTCTAGATAGAAGGGAATTACAGGCTGCGTTATATGAACACAGACATACTGATACATGAGGTAGAGAGCCTTGCTCACAGAGCTTACATTCTAGATAAAAGGGAATTACAGACTGCGTTATATGAACACAGACAGACTGATACATGAGGTGGAGAGCCCTGCTCACAGAGCTTACAATATAGATAAAAGGGAATTACAGACTGCGTTATATGAACAGAGACAGACTGATACATGAGGTAGAGAGCCCTGCTCACAGAGCTTACAATCTAGATAAAAGGGAATTACAGACTGTGTTATATGAACAGAGACAGACTGATACATGAGGTAGAGAGCCCTGCTCACAGAGCTTACAATCTAGATAAAAGGGAATTACAAACTGCGTTATATGAACAGAGACAGACTGATACATGAGGTAGAGAGCCCTGCTCACAGAGCTTACAATCTAGATAAAAGGGAATTACAGACTGTGTTATATGAACAGAGACAGACTGATACATGTGGTAGAGAGCCCTGCTCACAGAGCTTACAATCTAGATAAAAGGGAATTACAGACTGTGTTATATGAACAGAGACAGACTGACACATGAGGTAGAGAGCCTTGCTCACAGAGCTTACAATCTAGATAAAAGGGAATTACAGACTGTGTTATATGAACAGAGACAGACTGATACATGAGGTAGAGAGCCCTGCTCACAGAGCTTACAGTCTAGATAGAAGGGAATTACAGGCTGCGTTATATGAACACAGACAGACTGATACATGAGGTAGAGAGCCTTGCTCACAGAGCTTACAATCTAGATAAAAGGGAATTACAGACTGCGTTATATGAACAGAGACAGACTGATACATGAGGTAGAGAGCCCTGCTCACAGAGCTTACAGTCTAGATAGAAGGGAATTACAGGCTGCGTTATATGAACACAGACAGACTGATACATGAGGTAGAGAGCCTTGCTCACAGAGCTTACAATCTAGATAAAAGGGAATTACAGACTGCGTTATATGAACACAGACAGACTGATACATGAGGTGGAGAGCCCTGCTCACAGAGCTTACAATCTAGATAAATTGGAATTACAGACTGCGTTATATGAACAGAGACAGACTGATACATGAGGTAGAGAGCCTTGCTCACAGAGCTTACAATCTAGATAAAAGGGAATTACAGACTGCGTTATATGAACACAGACAGACTGATACATGAGGTGGAGAGCCCTGCTCACAGAGCTTACAATCTAGATAAATGGGAATTACAGACTGCGTTATATGAACAGAGACAGACTGATACATGAGGTAGAGAGCCCTGCTCACAGAGCTTACAATCTAGACAAAAGGGAATTACAGACTGTGTTATATGAACAGAGATAGATTGATACATGAGGTATAGAGCCCTGCTCACAGAGCTTACAATCTAGATAAAAGGGAATTACACACTGCGTTATATGAACAGAGACAGACTGATACATGAGGTAGAGAGCCTTGCTCACAGAGCTTACAATCTAGATAAAAGGGAATTACACACTGCGTTATATGAACAGAGACAGACTGATACATGAGGTAGAGAGCCTTGCTCACAGAGCTTACAATCTAGATAAAAGGGAATTACAGACTGTGTTATATGAACAGAGACAGACTGATCCATGAGGTAGAGAGCCTTTGCTCACAGAGCTTACAATCTAGATAAAAGGGAATTACAGACTGTGTTATATGAACAGAGACAGACAGATACATGAGGTAGAGAGCCTTGCTCACAGAGCTTACAATCTAGATAAAAGGGAATTACAGACTGCGTTATATGAACAGAGACAGACAGATACATGAGGTAGAGAGCCTTGCTCATAGAGCTTACAATCTAGATAAAAGGGAATTACAGACTGTGTTATATGAACAGAGACAGACAGATACATGAGGTAGAGAGCCTTGCTCACAGAGCTTACAATCTAGATAAAAGGGAATTACAGACTGTGTTATATGAACAGAGACAGACTGATACATGAGGTAGAGAGCCTTGCTCACAGAGTTTACAATCTAGATAAAAATGAATTACAGACTGCGTTATATGAACAGACAGACTGATACATGAGGTAGAGAGCCCTGCTCACAGAGCTTACAATCTAGATAAAGGGGAATTACAGACTGTGTTATATGAACAGAGACAGACTGATACATGATGTAGAGAGCCCTGCTCACATAGACAGACTGATACATGAGGTAGAGAGCCCTGCTCACAGAGCTTACAGTCTAGATAAAAGGGAATTACAGACTGTGTTATATGAACAGAGACAGACTGATACATGAGGCAGAGAGCCTTGCTCACAGAGCTTAAAAGTCTAGATAAAGGGGAATTACAGACTGTGTTATATGAACAGAGACAGACTGATACATGAGGTAGAGAGCCCAGCTCACAGAGCTTACAATCTAGATAAAAGGGAATTACAGACTGCGTTATATGAACAGAGACAGATTGATACATGAGGTAGAGAGCCTTGCTCACAGAGCTTACAATCTAGATAAAGGGGAATTACAGACTGCGTTATATGAACAGAGACAGACTGATACATGAGGCAGAGAGCCTTGCTCACAGAGCTTACAATCTAGATAAAAGGGAATTACACACTGCGTTATATGAACAGAGACAGACTGATACATGAGGTAGAGAGCCTTGCTCACAGAGCTTACAATCTAGATAAAAGGGAATTACACACTGCGTTATATGAACAGAGACAGACTGATACATGAGGTAGAGAGCCTTGCTCACAGAGCTTACAATCTAGATAAAAGGGAATTACACACTGCGTTATATGAACAGAGACAGACTGATACATGAGGTAGAGAGCCTTGCTCACAGAGCTTACAATCTAGATAAAAGGGAATTACAGACTGTGTTATATGAACAGAGACAGACTGATCCATGAGGTAGAGAGCCTTTGCTCACAGAGCTTACAATCTAGATAAAAGGGAATTACAGACTGTGTTATATGAACAGAGACAGACAGATACATGAGGTAGAGAGCCTTGCTCACAGAGCTTACAATCTAGATAAAAGGGAATTACAGACTGCGTTATATGAACAGAGACAGACAGATACATGAGGTAGAGAGCCTTGCTCACAGAGCTTACAATCTAGATAAAAGGGAATTACAGACTGTGTTATATGAACAGAGACAGACTGATACATGAGGTAGAGAGCCTTGCTCACAGAGTTTACAATCTAGATAAAAGGGAATTACAGACTGCGTTATATGAACAGACAGACTGATACATGAGGTAGAGAGCCCTGCTCACAGAGCTTACAATCTAGATAAAATGGAATTACAGACTGTGTTATATGAACAGAGACAGACTGATACATGATGTAGAGAGCCCTGCTCACATAGACAGACTGATACATGAGGTAGAGAGCCCTGCTCACAGAGCTTACAATCTAGATAAAGGGGAATTACAGACTGTGTTATATGAACAGAGACAGACTGATCCATGAAGTAGAGAGCCCTGCTCACATAGACAGACTGATACATGAGGTAGAGAGCCTTGCTCACAGAGCTTACAATCTAAATAAAAGGGAATTACAGACTGTGTTATATGAACAGAGACAGATTGATACATGAGGTAGAGAGCCTTGCTCACAGAGCTTACAATCTAGATAAAAGGAAATTACAGACTGTGTTATATGAACAGAGACAGACTGATACATGAGGTAGAGAGCCCTGCTCACAGAGCTTACAATCTAGATAAAAGGGAATTACAGACTGCGTTATATGAACAGAGACAGACTGATCCATGAAGTAGAGAGCCTTGCTCACAGAGCTTACAATCTAGATAAAAGGGAATTACAGACTGTGTTATATGAACAGAGACAGACAGATACATGAGGTAGAGAGCCTTGCTCACAGAGCTTACAATCTAGATAAAAGGGAATTACAGACTGTGTTATATGAACAGAGACAGACTGATACATGAGGTAGAGAGCCGTGCTCACAGAGTTTACAATCTAGATAAAAGGGAATTACAGACTGCGTTATATGAACAGACAGACTGATACATGAGGTAGAGAGCCCTGCTCACAGAGCTTACAATCTAGATAAAGGGGAATACAGTCTGTGTTATATGAACAGAGACAGACTGATACATGATGTAGAGAGCCCTGCTCACATAGACAGACTGATACATGAGGTAGAGAGCCCAGCTCACAGAGCTTACAATCTAGATAAAGGGGAATTACAGACTGTGTTATATGAACAGAGACAGACTGATACATGAAGTAGAGAGCCCTGCTCACATAGACAGACTGATACATGAGGTAGAGAGCCTTGCTCACAGAGCTTACAATCTAAATAAAAGGGAATTACAGACTGTGTTATATGAACAGAGACAGATTGATACATGAGGTAGAGAGCCTTGCTCACAGAGCTTACAATCTAGATAAAAGGAAATTACAGACTGTGTTATATGAACAGAGACAGACTGATACATGATGTAGAGAGCCCTACTCACAGAGCTTACAATCTAGATAAAAGGGAATTACAGACTGTGTTATATGAACACAGACAGACTGATACATGAGGTAGAGAGCCCTACTCACAGAGCTTACAATCTAGATAAAAGGGAATTACAGACTGCGTTATATGAACAGAGTGGGGGACACGAGACACATAAGGGACTAAAGAGGTCAGAAGGAAGGTGGTCGTAGTAACAGTAATGTGGATGATTGGCGCTAGGTGGGTTTGGATAAAGATAATTTGTGTGCGTTCTAGTTTCTTTAGTTGTAATCTACTCGATACTAACATTGTTTGGCGACAGCTAGAGCTAGGTGGGATCAGCTTGAGGGTAATTAATGGGTATTCTAGTGGGATGGGTAGTAAGAGATGAGTTTTGAGGGGCTTTTTGACGTTTGAGAAGGATGCTCTATGGATGCTCTATGGATGCTCTGTGGATGCTCTGTGGATGCTCTATGGATGCTCTCTGGATGTTCTGTGGATGCTCTGTGGATGCTCTATGGATGCTCTATGGATGCTCTGTGGATGCTCTGCGGATGCTCTATGGATGCTCTGTGGATGCTCTATGGATGCTCTGTGGATGCTCTGCGGATGCTCTGTGGATGCTCTATGGATGCTCTCTGGATGTTCTGTGGATGCTCTGTGGATGCTCTATGGATGCTCTATGGATGCTCTGTGGATGCTCTGCGGATGCTCTATGGATGCTCTATGGATGCTCTATGGATGCTCTGTGGATGCTCTGCGGATGCTCTATGGATGCTCTGTAGATGCTCTGTAGATGCTCTGTGGATGCTCTGTGGATGCTCTGTGGATGCTCTATGGATGCTCTATGGATGCTCTGTGGATGCTCTATGGATGCTCTGTGGATGCTCTATGGATGCTCTAAGGATGCTCTGTGGATGCTCTGCGGATGCTCTATGGATGCTCTGTAGATGCTCTGTGGATGCTCTCTGGATGCTCTATGGATGCTCTGTGGATGCTCTATGGATGCTCTGTGGATGCTCTATGGATGCTCTATGGATGCTCTGTGGATGCTCTGTGGATGCTCTGCGGATGCTCTGTGGATGCTCTATGGATGCTCTGTGGATGCTCTGTGGATGCTCTGCGGATGCTCTGTGGATGCTCTATGGATGCTCTGTGGATGCTCTGTGGATGCTCTATGGATGCTCTGACGATGCTCTGTGGATGCTCTGCGGATGCTCTGTGGATGCTCTGTGGATGCTCTATGGATGCTCTGACGATGCTCTGCGGATGCTCTATGGATGCTCTGTGGATGCTCTGCGGATGCTCTGTGGATGCTCTGTGGATGCTCTGTGGATGCTCTATGGATGCTCTATGGATGCTCTGTGGATGCTCTGCGGATGCTCTGTGGATGCTCTGTGGATGCTCTATGGATGCTCTGTGGATGCTCTGCGGATGCTCTGTGGATGCTCTGTGGATGCTCTGCGGATGCTCTATGGATGCTCTGCGGATGCTCTATGGATGCTCTGTGGATGCTCTGTGGATGCTCTATGGATGCTCTGTGGATGCTCTGTGGATGCTCTATGGCTGCTCTGTGGATGCTCTATGGATGCTCTGTGGATGCTCTATGGATGCTCTATGGATGCTCTGTGGATGCTCTATGAATGCTCTGCGGATGCTCTGTGGATGCTCTGTGGATGCTCTGCGGATGCTCTGCGGATGCTCTGCGGATGCTCTGCGGATGCTCTGCGGTTGCTCGATGGATGCTCTGCGGATGCTCTGCGGATGCTCGATGGATGCTCCTATTGTTTAGACCACTTTTAGGAGGGAGATTTGTGCTATAATGTAACAGATCTGCTTCTGTGCATCTATCCAAACATGGTCGCTCACACCCTGGTTCTCAATACACCCAGGCCAATCATTTGTTATAGTAACACAGTTTGACATTTCATGCTTTCCTTGCCACTCTCCTCCCCGCGATTCATCCTCTCGTATTCGTGTTACAGTGGTTTGTTTTCTTATCCTTTCTTGCCAGTGCAAATCTGCTCAGCAGTATAATAAATATTCAACATGTGTTATTGTGCAATGAGAAATTGCAAACTGTTTGACCGCAAATTATTTCTTCGCTGAATTCTTGGAATTAAATTTACATTCATCGCGAGAGTAACATTTATAAATATCTGATGTGTCGATTTTATTCGAATTTTATACTGGGTGAAGCCAAAGCTTAAAGGGGTAGTAAATCCTTATAGTATATATGTTTAATCCATACGGTGTTAAAATAAGCCAAACTCTCAATATATGTCAAATATGACCGCATGTCTTATATATATTAAAAGTGTAATTAGCACTCCAGACAGTATGCGGAGCTGTAGCAAAACTAGCTTTTTATGCAGCCATGTTACTCTGTGAGAGAAAGTACCTCTGAACTACGATAATTAGATTATCAATTCATTATTTCAATGAATTAAATGAATTAGACCAATAATACATTATTTCCTTCTGGTCACAAATGATTACTGCACATTGCAGGAAAAACTCATACGTGGCCGGTAATACATGGCCGAGGGGGCAACTCTACTTCAGTGCCTAAATATATACACCTTGATGCACTTCAGCAACAAATAGGCATGCCACCTCGAATATGAAAGATTATTACAAGGGAAGTGTGAATGACCTTGATAGAGGTATAAAGGTCGAAAAAAGGTGAAATGTGAATGGTCTTGGTAGAGGTATAAAGGTAAAAAAAAAAGGTGAAGTGTGAATGGTCTTGGTAGACGTATAAAGGTCAAAAAAAGGTGAAGTGTGAATGGTCTTGGTAGAGATAAAAATGTATGAAAAAGGGAAGTTTGAATAACCTTGATAGAGGTATAAATTTATAAAAAAAGTTGAAGAGTGAACGATGTTGGTAGAGGTATAACGTGTGTAAAAAATCTGGAGTGAATGATGTTGGTAGAGGTTTACAGGTATAAAAAAGGGTGCGTGAATGGTCTTGGTAGAGATAAAAATGTATAAAAAAAGGAAGAGTGAATGACCTTGATAGAGGTATAAAGTTATATAAAAGGTGAAGAGTGAATGAAGTTGGTAGAGGTGTAAAGGTGTAAAAATAGGAGCGTGAATGGTCTTGGTAGTGGTATAAAGGTGTAAAAATGAGAGCGTGAATGGTCTTTGTAGTGGTATAAAGGTGTAAAAATGAGAGCGTGAATGGTCTTGGTAGTGGTATAAAGGTGTAAAAATGAGAGCGTGAATGGTCTTGGTAGTGGTATAAAGGTGTAAAAATGAGAGCGTGAATGGTCTTGGTAGAGGGAAGAAACACAGTGGGAGTAATGTATAAATGTATAAAAATGGTTATTTACTGTGATCGCATGTATGAAACTGTTGCACCTTTTCTTTTGTGAAGTTGCCCCCCACTTTTGAGAAGCAAGAGCCACAGATGCAGGATAATAATGACCAATAATGACGCAGTCTTGTGTCAAATTCTGTATTGTGCAAGAGACACGTGGGAAAGTACTTGTGCTGCAAGTTATGCAAAAAAGGACACGTTTGCGTGTGGGGTGGTGGACAAGTGGGCACACTGATTCAAAACATTCACCATTAACTGTTTCTAAACCAGAGCTCCCGAATTTACAATTCTCATTTTTTTTTAGCACGGGTCTAATCCACACGCCAAGTCTTCCTGAAAAACCATCATGTCAAATATTAACCATCCTAAAAACAGACGTCAGATCAATGCGGGTCACTGGAGGGAGATAGAAAGGCAAACACAAGGCAACTGGACTAAATGTGCTTTATAAAAGCCACTTTGACAAATCAGCAACCGGCAGAATCGCCTGCTCTGGATACAAATGTCATTCTACGTTTTAGAGGTGATGCCTCATTTGTTTCACAAGGATTAACACATACACATGAGCTAATGTGTTTTCCTATACGTACTGATCACAGATTTCCTGTCGGCAGAGCTGTAAATCTGAGCTTTTGTCTTGTTCCCTCCAGTTTAATATTTTAAAGGTCATATAATTTAATTACCGTTTCAGCCCCTTAACGATCAGGCATTTTATTATTATATTTTTTTTTTTTCTTGGTAAAATTTGCTTTAGCAAGTATGTTCTGACCTGAAGCAAAACACATTTTTCTGAGGAGATAACCTGGGACGGTCGTGGAACCAGATGTTATAGTCGAACTGTGAATCACTGGTGGTCCAGAGGTAGAACGGATGCCCGGCTTCAGTTCAGTGAGTTGGGCTACCAGTCGCTGACAGTCGACAATTTCCCCAACTGTTCACATTCAACATTTGGTTGCCACCTGGTAGCTTTTTCATTGCCCGACCAATAGGCACTTCAGTCAGTGATGGCTGCTGCTAGGTGGGTTTGGCCAGAGATTAATTGTGTGTGTTCTAATTGGATGGGTGCTAGGCATCCTATTTCTGACAGTGTTTGAGGACAGTTATAACAAGGTGGGATTGGCTAGAGATTGTGTGTGTTCTAATGGGATGGGTTGTAAGCGTCCTCTTCCTAACAGTGTTTGAGGACAGTTATAAAACGGTAGGATTGGCTAGAGATTGTGTGTGTTCTAATGGGATGGGTTGTAAGCGTCCTCTTCCTAACAGTGTTTGAGGACAGTTATAACAAGATGGGATTGGCTAGAGATTGTGTGTATTCTAATTGGATGGGTGGTAGGCATCCTCTTCCTAACAGTGTTTGAGGACAGTTATAAGACAATGGGATTGGCTAGAGATTGTGTGTGTTCTAATGGGATGGGTTGTAAGCGTCCTCTTCCTAACAGTGTTTGAGGACAGTTATAACAAGATGGGATTGGCTAGAGATTGTGTGTGTTCTAATTGGATGGGTTGTAAGCATCCTCTTCCTAACAGTGTTTGAGGACAGTTATAAGACGGTGGGATTGGCTAGAGATTGTGTGTGTTCTAATGGGATGGGTTGTAAGCGTCCTCTTCCTAACAGTGTTTGAGGACAGTTATAACTAGGTAGGATTGGCTAGAGGTTAATTAACTAATCTAAGAAGCTTCCTTAAAGATGTGTGTTTTGAGTGACTTTTTGAAGTCAGAGAAAGAGGGAGTCCTGCCCTGACCCATCATATGTGTAACAGGGTGGGCTGGTCATCCCCTTTTGGCACTGCTTTAATCAGGGGGGTCAGGGCTACTTGCCCTGGCACCTCATGAATGTTTTAGGGGCCACACTGGAGCAAATTCTTTTTTTTTCAACATTTTTTTTCAACATTTCCATTTTTGCTTTTTTTCCATTTTGGAGGAACTGACCTATTTCCATAATAGACACATTTGTCCTCCAATGTTTCTCTATCACGTCATAAAGTGTATGGGGATGATAGAGGCAATTTTCGGTTCAGTGTATTTTGGACTGATTTGTGTTCTGAAAGCACTCAACATATAATCGGACACGCCGGTTGAATTGAGAGGCTAATAAGGGTCACATCCGGGGCATTTCGTGTAGCTCGTAACTAGTGACCCTGAAGTTCACCGGATATATTATAGAACCTTAATATTGCAAAAAATATAAAACATTTTTGATTGGTTTATTGGAAGCTTGCAATTAATTCAAATAGCACTATTATAGGCTGACTTAGCATGATGAGATTGGAAGTCTTACTCTGCATGGGCTGTAGTTCACCTGCCTATTAGTTGCGTCTAACGCCTGTCACTTCATCTGCTCTTCTACAGGTCCTATGATGCTCAGCCAGACATACTGCAACAATGATGCTGGCTGAACATCATGGGCAATGCAGTCAACAGTAGATAAAGCTGAACAATACCCATGATGCTAAGCCTGCAAAATGTACAATGTGATGCTGGCTGAGCATCATTGTAAGAGAAGTCACAGCAACAAATAATAAAACAAAAATGCCAATAGTAGCCTCTCTCCCAGGAGCCTAAGTTTCTGGTCTGGGAAGAGGTAATTTAGTCCATGGTGGTCTGCAGGGCAAGCCCCCTGCTGGTAGTGATGTGAAGGGGGCTGCTGGTCTCTCCCTGGCAGAGACCTGGAGGGAAGTCTCTGGTCTGTGCTCAGAGTTTAAGCCAGGGTCTCCTAATAATTTATATATATGAGAGGAAAGGTGTTCAGAACCCTTTGCACATATGGTGCATGGGGTTATATAATTGCATGCTTGGCATGAATATATCTACTGCCCTTTGAGATCATGCGCATTCCCCTTAACCCTATCAGTGCCTCAGACCTGAGCAGAGCTTTTTCGGTACACCCCCAACCCCCCTTGGCCTTTGCAGGGTTTACACAATCATGTAAAATGATTTCCAGCGTGTGTCCAAAACACGCCAGCAACAAGTAACAATGGCTTTCATTTATCCGTGGCATGAGGCAGACACACGCATGGGATTTGGACTGACATGATGTAATCTGACAGGAACTGCTGTACTTCCAGTCCCAAAATTAGGCAGGATTTCAAATGGAGACCCGGGATCCAACAGATGAACTGAAAACTGGAATCCGAAGAGAGCAAAAAGTTACTGGATGTATTCGTGGCTGCGAGCTAAGAGCTCTTCTATAATGTAGAAGGCGACTCCTTGGCGTCACGTCTACTCTCGTGGAAGACACAAGAAGGGTTAGGTAGAATGATCCTCCCTAACATGAAGCCGGATATCACATTGTCCATTTAGAGTCACCAATTCCCATTTGTCACCAAAGTATGGACTTTGTGGAGAATCTTCTGCGTATCTCAGTACAACAGTTACGGCCTTTGGCCCCAGTCAAGTTTATACGGAGAAGGTTTGCAAAGTTGGAAGAAGATCTAGTGCGTCAGCACCAGCAATGCTCCTGGTGAACATTTTACTGGGCTTGTGGTGGTCAACTTTATGATGTTCTACAGGGACCATCACTGACTTAACCATGGACACTTTGCCTATCCATGTTCAGCTGGTCATTGGCCCGCCTACAGAGCCTGTTTCTACCCCGAGGTCACAGATTTAGTGTTGATGCAGCTCAGTTCTCGCAGTCATAAATTCTCTAATTCATCCACTTTTCCATTTCTACGCTTTGGACTTTAATATACATATATATGTATAAAACCAGTGCATTGATTAGGATCTTCACACTTTGAGGGAGTACACGCTCTCACCCAGCCTATTCACAGGGTTGAAATTAAACATTTTAATGAGTAAGTTAAAAGAACGGATCTGAATTGTGTTCGGGGTGCTGTGAAGTAGATCAAAGACTGATAGATCTCTGCCCGAGATATGCTTACAGGAGAGGGCATGAAGTGGTCTAATCTTTCCTTTGAAAAGTCTGAGAGCGGAAATGTTACAGTCTGGCTGATCTTTACAGACTGGCTACTATTTACGTATTCCCCATTATTTCTTCCTAGAGGAGAAGTATGCGGGTAATGGGGGCAGCAGCAAATCCTGGATGTGCAATACAGGTGATGGGCCATTTTCTGGGGTGTATTTAAATCATTGGCATGATATACAAAGGCCTGGATAAAATAACAGAGATATGGGAGATATGGGGGGGGGGGGGGGGGCAGAATTGTTTTCAGTAAGGAGCCCTGAAATTTCTGATGGTTGCCCTGCTCCTGTGTCTCATAGTGGGAAGGACTAGGTGGCTGTGTACAACACAAAGAGCGGAGATTAATCTGATCAAACAG